>JAQZBX010003577.1:28505-64714 GCA_029593785.1 Cabassous unicinctus | reverse complement strand
TACAAAGGCTTAAGATACCAACTTCTGTTTCCAATTCAATATACATTTTTCAATAGCCATTTAACCCAGGATCCCTTTCCTTCTAAGTGGGATCAAGGAGGCATGTAAAATTGACTAGTTATATAGGTAGGTAAAGAAGAATAGATATTCACCTATCAGAAAATCAACCCCAAATGATTCACTTGGGTTTTCTAACAAGAGACAAGACACTTCAGAAAGATGAGAAAGAAAGATTTCAAAATGACAGTACTTAAAAGCAAGAGATGCATTTTTATTCTAGAATCTGCCCCATGCCTACTCTAATGTCCAGCTTATGGCAGGTACTCAAATATTTGCTGAATAATTACTGTAATCCATAAAGTCCAAGGATTACCCATGGGTGCAACTGGGGATACCATAATTGTGTAGTGGAATGGGCACAGGACAAAGAAACCTTGTTTGTGGTCTTAGTTTCACCTTTTCTTAGCAGATTGACCTTGGGTAAATTACCTCACTATTTCATTGGCCTCAATTTCATCAGTTATATGAGAGATTGAACCAAAGATAATTTTGTAGTTTCCTGCCATTTCTAACATTCTAGGACTAAGTGTTTCTTCCTGGCATCCACTGTAATAATTTAATAATTTAAGGTTTAATAAACCTTGCCTAAGTTTAATAATTTTTTTTTAATGCTAAGGAGACTAAGAAAAAGGTATCATGGGATCTTTACCTCCCTGAGTACATCCTAGGGAGCAGAGAAGATGAGGATGAGTTTTAGAAAGGTCATTGACAGATATATCTTTTTGCCATAGTTTGCAATGCTGCATGACAATATAACTTTGGATTAATGCTCAAATATACCAAGTTTAAACTTCAACTTGAAATAATGCATTTTTGTTCTTTTTTGTGGTAAACAGACCTTGTACCCCTGAAGCAAGACCTTAAATATGGTCCATTTTCTCTATTCATATCCATCAAATAGAGTAACCTTGTGAAATATATGGAAAGTACCTTTTTAAAAAAAGAACATACATTCACATATGCCAAGAAATTGACACCAGATAAAATGAGAATGACATTGTTTCTAAAACAATGGTCCTCTTTGAAGGGTAGTGTTTTGAATTCCTACAGAGCAGGAATTATGTATTTGTAGCATCTATAGAGCATCTTGTATTTAAATCAGCATTGAGGAGCACATTTCTGAAATGAGTTATTGGTTATCATGTGTGAGAAAGTTTGGTTAAATATCAGATTCCAGCACATGCAAACCTCGCTTTTCTACCACTGTTTATTGCATACTGTCATCATTTTCTTTTTTTAAGGCAACTCACTACCCAGCACTAATGGAAGCTGATCTCATTTGGAATTTTTGTTGTTGTTATTCCTCAGAATACTTAAGCTGTAGGCCAAATATCTACCCTCTTCTCTCTTGATTAGGTTGGGATTGACTTGGCTCACACCCAACAATATTCTTTTATTACTTCCCCTTTTGTTAAGGATGCTTTTAGGAACTTTAGTTTTACTCCCATTTCCCCCAGCTCTGTTGTATTTACTGGATTCTCTGAAATTAAATGCTCAACGCTTCTTCAAGCTAACTCTACTTTTCTCCAGCAATTACACCTTTCCACAATAATCTTTCTATTACTTATTATAGATAATTTGTGTGCCTGAAATGAAGAGGCAGAGAGAAATTGCAAACAAAAGTTCTGATCCCCTATTCAACTGTGTGCAGTGGATTGGCTTTGTTCTTTGTTTTGCATTTCTAGCTATCCATCTATATGTATGTTTGTATCAAATATTTCCTTTAAATACTTCACAAAGTTTGTGCATTCGCAAAAGCATGTGCATTCATCTCAGCACCACCATCTCCAACATACAAATCCAACTAGTGGGCAAAAACCGACATGAATGGGGCCAGCTACATACACAGCTCAGTTTGGGCATCCACAAAATAACTGGCAGGATTTGCATCTAGAGAGATCCCCACCACCACTTGCTCTGAGGACGCGCCCTTTAAAGTGTGTGCATGTATGTGTGCTCTTCCCAAGCCATCTGGATGATTATGGGAGAGAGAAGATTTTGCATGGCAAAGACCGATTTTTAAATATGCTATTTGGGTAATTAATAGCCAAGAGCATGCTCATGCTGGGGGCTGCAAAGGAGGAGAAAGGCAGCAGCCCCGCCAGCCAGCTGAGGGCTGACCTGATTCCCTAGAATCCTTAGCTCCCTTCCTCTTTCCTCCCGACGTCCTTCCTTCCCATTTTCTCCTCTTTCCTCTCCTTTTGCCGTCCCCAGATTACAGGTCTGGGAAACAAAGAACCGGAGCTCTCCCGGCACCACAGCTTAAGCCCAGCACACAGCAAGCGGCATCTCAGACCCGGGACCAGGACTCTCCGGGCTTCGCATCCCCTCCCCAACCTCCCCCGCCTCCCGCGCTCGCTCGCTCGCTCCCTCCCCGCTCGCTTCCTCCCCCACCATCGCAGCGCTGGGAGGAAGGCGGCCGGGGCTCAAGATGGCTTTAGCCCGGCTCTGCGCCCTGCTCGCCTGCTGCTGGGGGCCGGCGGCGGTGCTGGCCACGGCCGCCGGCGACGAGGATCCGTCCAAGGAGCTGGAGTGCAAGCTCAAAAGCATCACGGTGTCGGCGCTGCCCTTCCTGCGCGAGAACGACCTGAGCATCATGCACAGCCCCTCGGCCTCCGAGCCCAAGCTCCTCTTCTCGGTGCGCAACGACTTCCCGGGAGAAATGGTCGTGGTGGATGACCTGGAGAACACGGAGCTGCCCTACTTCGTGCTGGGTGAGTCCCGGGGGAGGTCGAGGCGCTGGACCTGTGCCCCCACCCCCACTCCGGCTCCTTCTGCACACCTACACGCCGGCGACCTCCCTTCCCCCACTCCTACCTCCCTAGACCCGCCCCGCTCCCAGACCGTTCTCCACACCCACTTGCAGTGTAGCGCCTCACTGCACCTGATTTCCCAAATCCGACCTGCGCCCTGGCCCCCCAGCTTCCCCTCACCCGCCCTGCCCCAAAGGAACAGGTTGCACGGAATCTCTCTGATCCAGTCTTGACCTCCCAGCTTTGATCCAAGAGTGCATCTTTAGTGCACTTCTTGTCTGCTACCAGCTCACCTCCCATAAGCCTTTCTCCCCATCCCCTGGCCACATGCTCAGCTCTGTGCTTCACACCCCCTGGACACCCAGACCCACGCACAGCATTTCCTGAGGGTGTTAGAAACAGACATCCCTTCATCGCCTCTCCAGGCCATGCAGGCCAGGTTGCATTGGTGGTCTCTAGATTTCCCTCATGTGGAGCCTTTATTGGTCACCAGGTTACTGACACCCTTTCTGGTCTCTATTCAGTGCAGTCAAGTTTCTTTACCCCTGGTGTCCATCCTGGGAAGTCCTACTTCCATGCCTAATATAACCACCTCATTCCACCACCTCCATATCTCCGTGTTATTTCACCATTCCTTGCAAAAGGAATCATCCAACTGTAGTCTAATATTCATACCTTCTTTGTTCCCAACACTCCCTCGGATAGGCATCGGCATCCCTGCATACAGAATGACCTGCCTGGGCAAGAGACTCTTCTTTGTTTTGTTTTAATACGTCTCTCTCTGGGTACCCCATAGGCCACAAAAGTCCTCAGGTATTGGAACCCTTACATCATCTGGAATCCACCCCTCTTTTCAGCACCAGCTGCAAAGATAGTGTAGCCCTGCTCCGGCATCTTGCAAAGCACTACAGGTTCATGTGATTTAGTTACCAGAATTTCCTTCACTTCTCCACGTGCAAACTCTTGCTCATTCTGCTGTGCATATCCACCATGCAATCCATTTCCTTAGTGATGCAGTGTGTGATATTTATTTTGCCCAGGAGAGAACTCAAAGGTAAACACAAATAAGACTCTAAGTCCAGGAGAAAAATGTTCAGGAGGTGGCTCCATCTACTTAGTGCGCTACCAACTAGAGTTCACCTTGCAGGAATGTGGATTCCTGATGGCCATTCTTAGGAAGTGGGATGCTCTTTAGCATCTCTCTCTTTCTATTTTGTTGCAAGAGGTATCTTCACACTGAAGGCTTTAGGAAGTGGGCAAGTAAACCCCTACTCCCCAACCTGGATGGAAAGGCAATTTCAAAAATTGCCTGTTCCTCCATAAAGTTGGTTTCCAGTCTTTGGAGTACAGCTCAGTGCAACCCATTAAGCCCAACCTACACTCTTTGATAGGATTATTTATCTTTGCATTAAAAATACTAATGGCATAATTAAAAATACAGGTGGCTGGCTGGGAATGGAACATTGTGGAACTATTGCTGATTAAAATGTAGAATTGCTGAATTATTCAGTGGATATCAGTTTCTTGTTGAAGCTGTGCTGATGTGCAGGTACAACTTGTTCATCATGGTATATAGGA
The DNA here is from genome assembly GCA_029593785.1 of Cabassous unicinctus. Taxonomy (NCBI): domain Eukaryota; kingdom Metazoa; phylum Chordata; class Mammalia; order Cingulata; family Chlamyphoridae; genus Cabassous; species Cabassous unicinctus. Next base: position 60,323 of record JAQZBX010003577.1, on the reverse strand, counting down.
ATGTGCTTAGGGTATTAGCTGCTTGAAAAGAGCTAGTTTGGCACTCTAGATGCAGTGTTTACTGTAGATGAAAAGGGACATGTGTGGTACATGAAAAAAGGGAGGTTGGACTAGCAGATATTTAAATTTCCACTTCTTTTATTTGCAGGATCCTAAAGCCAGGGCCAAAAGCCTTGTACTGATCCAATGTGTACAGCAAAATTCCAGAAGTTTAAGAATGGGTTTTCTTCACCTCTGTGCAAAGCTACCCACTGCAGTGCCCTGTTAGGGTTGCTATGGCGACCTGCTGCAGCTTGACATTTACACACAGGCACAGACATACTCTCTTACTTCAAAGCCAGATGCACTTATTAATAAATGCATTGATTGTTTCTCCAGGCCTACCCCCAAGTCAACAGGGTATTTTCAGAACCAGATATGTGCTGGTATCTATCTCTCTTGGCCCAGTATTCTGAGAGAGGGCAGGAGTGAATCTCAACTTGCGTGGTAGGGCACAGCTGGAGAGGATTCTAAGTTCAAGGGTAGTTACTTTTGAAGTTAACTTTTGTGGTCCAAGACCAAGAGTAAGGGCTATGCATGACTTTGCTTTAGAGCTTTCCTATGCTTATCTCTGCAACCTAGTTTGTTTAACCCATCCCATGGAGGAACTGGAATCAGCCAGTCCTGGGAATTTATTGAACATTTGCTTGCTCAGCAGTCTTAGGCACTATTAGGATACCGAAGTTAAAAGTATAAAAGGCTCCTGCCTTCAGATACCCTCTAGTCCAGGGGTTCTTAACCTTTTTTATTCCACAGACCCCTTTGCCAGTCAGGTAAAAACCAGACCCCTTACCAAGTCCACACTATACTGTGTATTATTTAATAAATATATCACACCTGCACCAACATGTCCCCACAAGAATAAAGTTTTTATGAATTTCAATTCAGGTTCACGGACCCCTTGTTAAGAGCCCCTGTTCTAGTCAGTAGAAACACAGACTGAGATCCTGTAAGAGCTGTGAATGACAGTATCTGACTGTGTGGTATGGACGTTTGGGGGTGTAGGAGTGGTGAGAAAGGGACGTGCTTACAGAGTAAGAGGGTACTACTCCCTGGAAGGCATGGGCTTGACTGGAGGCCTAGACCAAAATCAGATTGTGTCACTCCCTTGGCCAGAGGAAAAAAAACAAAAAGCTTTGTCTCCCTTTTGCCTCCAGGATCAAGTCCTGTCACTTCAGTGAGGCAAACAAGGGTCTTCTCATTCTGACCACCACCAGCTCCTCCAGGCTCTGATCCCTCCAAGCACTCACACTACACTTGCCGATTCCCGAGCCTGCCTGGCCTTTTAGGACTCTCAGCATTGCTTGCGTGCCAGTCCCTCTGCCTAGCATGCTCTTCTCCCTCCTCCACCTGGCAACCATCCTTTCTTCCTTCCTAACCCTGTACACGTGTCAACTTTTTGGGAGCCTTCCCTGCCCTCCCAAGGCCCATCCCACCCCTGTGCTCCCTGGGTGGATTCAAAACACACCTGCCTACACCCCAAAATACAAATGAATGAAATTAAAGGTAGATCAGATTTGGCTTGGCCTAGAAAGGGTGAAGGCATTTGAGGTCAAGGAAAAAAGATGAGCAAAGGCACAGTGTTGGGAGTGACTGTGAGAATGGCTTGTGTATAGTGCAGGATGGAGATTAGCCTGACTGGAGGAGAGACTCAGGACAGGTGTGAGTGTCCTGAGGGCCATGCCTGGCTCTGCAGAGTGGGGCGTGGTTCTCGGCTCAGAGCCAGCTGGGGGCAGGGAGGGCGGATCCCATGTAGAAAGCTGGGAACCCTGGCTCCCAGACACCATCAGCTTTGCCAGTTTTGCTTGTATGATGATCCTGGGGGTTCCAGTTCTTTGAGGCAGAATTTGCAAACTGGTGGCCCAAGGACCATGTCTGGCTTTCATTGTGTTTTGTTTGGCTACACATAGCTTTAACATGTTTTGAAATTGAGTGTTTTTAGTCAGGGCATGCCATCTCTAGATTGTCAAACTTCCCACTTATACTGATTGTACTACAGCTGACCTTCATCATGGTACTTACCTGGCAACTCTAAATCGGATCGTTTAACCTTGCTTTCAGAAGAGTTTTGAAACTCTAAATTTCACACGAAATCGTAATTTCTAATTTAAAAATATATGTAGGTATCTAAGCCTTAAAACCCTCTCAGGAGGATATAAAAGTTTGCCAAATTAATCAACTAAAATTTCATACCTCATAGCTATTCTTTCAAAACCATACTCATTCCTGCTTTGGAGGCATATTTGATTTTGACGTGAGGGGTTAACCTGAAGTGTGGCTTCCAGCTTTGCTATGCTGTGAACAGAGAACATCTTCATCAGTCTCATTACTACTTGAAGGGGATTCCCCTGTTTCAGACCCAACTATGGAGCTTTTGCTTGTGTCAAACGTGGTGAAGAAAGCTGTTGCTTTTGTGCCCTGGAGTTTTTCTTTAGTTGTCATGGCTTTTCATGGAAGAAGATATTACTGAAGATAAATCAATCAGCCTGCAGAGATGTAGTGAGTTCCCACATGCAAGGTGCTGTTTAAAGTGTTCAGAGCCATCCACTGTGGTGGCTAAAAGAACAGGCTTTGAAGACAGATTTGGTGTCAACTTCTGGTTGCCCACCTCTTCCTACAGGGAAGAAAATGTGAAGCAGAGTAGTTAAATAATTTACTCAGGGTCGCATAGCTAGCGATTGATGGATCCATCACTTGAACTCAAGTCTATATGATATTTAAGCCTTTCTCTTAGCTACTATTTTGTATGCCTTAACATTTTTCAAAATCTGTTCTTTTCATGCTTGGATAAAAGGAGCCCTGGCAATGGTTAGAACAGGGAAAGTACATTTACACAGCTTGTCTACAGGAGTCCTTTAGCCTTCCATGTAAATACCTCTGAATATCCTTGTTCATTGCATGGTTTCTCACATAAGCCTTGATGCAGAAGAGAGTGAATTGCATCAAGAACTATTCACGAAGATGAAATAAGCATAATTTAGGAATTCTTGTTAGTTTCCAGGTTTGGGTGGCCATGCCTCCAAATTCCTGTGGTTTGTTATGGCTCCCACAGTATCAATGAACAAGGCAGGGTACTTGGACATGCGGAAGACATATCCAGTGCTCTTCTGAAAAAAACCCTATGGAAAGGCAAACTGGGAAATAGAGAGAAGGTGCCACTGTTAAATGGGGCCTTCCAGAAGGTGCTTTTGCTTTAGATCTCGTGTTAGAGGCCAGTGACCTTTGTATTAGGTGGTCTTGTGCTTAGAATTCACCATCAGAGCCCCCAGCTGGGGCTGCTTGAGTAGCAAGTACTGGGCTTTCTGGTTGGCTTCAAAATGTAATGGTGGGCATAGTTTTCTACTTAAGGTGAGCTCTGGCTTACCTGGAAGCAATTCAGATACTGACATACCCCTAACTTCTTTTTATGGATCACTCCCTTTGCCCATTTGAGAAGAAACCATAAAATTTGTTTCTTTTCCTTCCATTTGCTCTCCACCAGAGTGAGCTGCCTAGGTTAGGAGTAAACAAATTTGCATTGAGTAGCAGCTCCATCCACGGCTTGGTAAGATGAATGGTAGCAATCTTAAGGTAGGGTCTTCAGCAATTTTATATAGCTCATACTAGCAGAATATACTAATTTATAGTATTGAGAGAGTTCTTATTTACTGCTTCTCTACAGAAAAGCAGAGTTTTACATAAAAGGAATTTTGAATGCAAGAGTGATGAATTTCACAACACTTCAAATGCACTTCTAGATATACTGATATGGCTTGAATTCAAGCTATTGGAGTTTTTGAAGGAAACATAAAATACAAGCTTAATTTCGTTATTTATCTTTGGTGGTAAAATTGAACTCTTGTGTTATGGAAGTTTTAACTGTTTTTTTTTGCTTTTGCTTTAGAAATATAATTAAATCTAAAAGGCCAGTAGCTTTTCAGATTAAGGGCCAGTTTACGAGAACAGAACATGGCACCCTTCCTGCAGGGACATACCCATTCTTTATTTCTTTACACAAAGTTCAATATTTTGAACAAGTTAATATCCTGTGGCAAGCTAAAGCCTTTGGTAATTTTTAACATGCTACCATTTGGTATCTAATACCATTTTATTAAAATATGAAATAGTTAATATTTCATTTTTAATAGCATATAACTTAAAACTTTGAGAAACAACCAGAGTACCTTTATGGATCTCTAGGTTTTCAAGGAACTAGATTCAAAAAAATTAAATTGTTGCTGATGGTAGTCTAAATTGACATGACCACTTTTGTAAAATAATTTGGTATTATACAGTAAAGTTGGAAATGTGCATGCCTTTGACCAAGCAATTCCACTTCTAGGTATTTATTATACAAGAATCTGTGCATGTATACACAAAATATCTATAGCAGCATTGTTGGTAAGAGCAAAACTTTGGAAACAACCCAGTACCCATTAAGAGGAAGTTAAAATTATACAGTGTGATACATTCATCCAATGGAATATTCTCTAGCCACAAAAATAAATGAATTATAGCTATATACCCCAACTTGGGTAAATCTCACAAACATAATGCTATGTGAAAATAAGCAACCAGAAGAAAAATACATATAGTACAATTCCATTTTTATAAAATTCAAAATGACTATATTTTATTTAATGATATGTATAGATGTGGCAAGAATTTTATGAAAAGCAAGGAGATAAAAAAAAAAAAGATAAACTAAAGGCTGGGAAGTTTGCTCTGTTGGGAAGGGAAGAAAATGAAAAGGAAGAGGGAAGCAAAAGGGGCTTCGAAGATTCTGGCAGTATTCAATTTTTGTTTCACTTCCTATTTTTTAAAAAAATGAACACTACAACTTATTTTAAAGCAGTTTTAGATTTACAGAAAACTTGTGAAGATAGTACAGAGTTCCCACATACCTCACACCCAATGTCTCCTGTTAGTAATGTCTTATGGTGTATTTCTTACAATTAAAGAGCCAATATTGGTAAATTATCATTAACTACAGTTCATACTTTATTCATATTTCCTTATTTTTGCCTATTGGCCCTTTCCTATTCAGGATCCCATGTAGTTGTCATGTCTCTCACAGTAACTCAGACTCTCCTTATTTTTGAAGACCTTGGCAGTTTTGAGGACTACTGATCAGATCTTTTGTAGAATGGCCTTCAGTTGGGATTTGTCTGATGTTTTTCTCATGATTAGACTGGAATTATGGGTTTAGGGGACAAAGGCTACAGAGGTAAAGTGCCATTTTCATCACATCAAATCAAGTATACATTCTGTCACCATGAGTTATCACTGTTGATTTTGACCTTGATAACCTGCCTGGGTTAGTATTTGTCAGGTTTTTCCACTGCGAAGTTACTTTCCCCTCAACCTTTCCATACTGGACTCTTAGGAAAGAAGTCACCATGTGCAGCCTGCTTAAGGAGTGTGGAGCTACGTTCTACCTCCTTGAGGGCAGGAGTATATACATAAATTATCGTGAATTCTTCTGCATGGGAGAAGGGTCTTCCTTCCCTATTTATTTATTTTTTCAATCATTTATTTATATCAGTATGGACTCATGGGTATTATTTTATTCTTTGGGTCATATTTCAATACTACTTTATTGATTTTGATGCTCAAATGGTTCCAGATTTGGCCATTGGGAACTCTTTCAGGTCACCCCTGTGCCCCTTTGACATACATACCCCCATCAGTGCAGGGCTTTGTTTTGTTTTGAGCATTTCTTTACTTTCTGTCACTACAAGATGCTCCAGGCTCATCTTATATATTTCCTGCCCCAGCCTTAGAATCAGCTGCTTTTCCAAGAAGCTCTGATTCCTTTGATTGGAAAATGCTATTGGAAACCAGGATCTGAGGACTAGGTGTGCTCCTGGGGTGTTGTTGCTTCTAGATCCTCTCAGATGACAGCAAGAAAATACATGTGTACATACTTGTGTGTATGCACATATCTATAAATATTTCTATATCTAACCATCTGTATCTATATTAAGCTAAACAGTGCATAACTGATGTCTCCAGCTCTAATCTATTGCCATATGGATCATCCTAGCCACCTCCCCTTGCTTATGTGTAAACTCCTGCTCCAACAGTGAGAAACCTGGCTCCTAGCACCTGCTGTCCATTTCTTTAATCCTTCAATTCCATTATACATGTATAGCAGTATCAGAATTGTAAGCCCATACCCCCATGGGGACGACTTTATCTTTTAGTGTTAAGTGCTTATGTCCTGTTTCTTTTGCCTTTACTTTTACAGACTCTGTTCATTTCCAGAGTTGCTTGGGTCAGCACCCTTTCCCCACCCCCTTCAGGGACATTGCTTTGTACGTTTATGATGCATTGGAGTGTTTTGTCAGATTTTGCATTACATCCTGGGATCCTCCAACCTCCTAAATGACTTTTTTTAAAAACTTGAACACATTAAGGTTTGCTCTTGGTGCTGTAAAGTTCTATGGATTTTGACAGATGTAGAGTGTAATGTACCCACAATTACAGCATCACACAGAATAGTTTCACTGCCCTGAAAAACCCAGTCCTTCACCTATTCCACCCTCTCCTCCCTCCTGCTGAACCCCGGGCAAGCACTGATTTCTTATTGTAAAAATGGTTTTGCTTTTTCCAGAATGTCATGTAATTGGAATCATATATTATGTAGCCTTTTCAGATTGGCTTTTCTCACTTAGCATTAAGATTCATCCATGTCTTTTCTTTTCATAGCTTGGTAGCTCGTTTTGTTTTATTGCTGAATGAGATTCCATTGTGTGGATGTACCACAGTTTGTTTATCCATATACCTATTGAATGGCATGCTTGATGCTTCCAGTTTTTGGAAAATAAAAATAAAGTTACTATAAACATATGCATCCAGGTTTTTGTGTGCTTCCTTTACTGTTTTCTTTTAATCTCACTGTGTGGAAATTTGAGTTAACCATATTCCTCAATTCACAACAGATTATATCATAGGTCTATGAAAGCCTGCCTCCTCCCAGTGATTCATTGATTTGCATGTTTGTTTCCCATTAGCTCTCCTTTCCATTCCCACCCACCCTTTCCCATAGACAAACATTCTGATTTGCTTCATGTGTATCTTTTTTCTTATATGTGCTCTTGAAAAATGTGACTAGTCATTTTGTGTTCATGCATGTTTAAGTAAATGCTGATGTGATATAACGTCATTCTGATTCTTACCCTTTTCATTCAGCACTTTAAAATCCGCCAGTGTTACTCTGGGTGAATCTATCCCAGCACTCTCCAGCTTTCCACAACAATGATAATGTTTTATATCTGCCTTGGCCAGAAAAACAGTCACTAGCCACTTATGGCCCTGGAGCACGTGAAATGTGCTTAGTGCAACTGAGGAACTGAATTTTTATTTTTTTAAATTTTAGTTAATTTACATTTAAATAACCTCCTGAGGCTACCATTCCAAACAGTGCAGATATGGAACATTGCCCAGCAGAAAAGCTCATTGGCCAGCACAGGTCTAGCCCATTGATTGAGACTGCTGGGGAACACCCCATGATTGGCATTCACCACGCTCTACCAATTCTCTCCTTAATGATGGGAGCCTAGATTGTCTCCTGCTCCCCATCACTATAAATAATGCTGCAGTTATCATATTTGGGTATGTTTCCTAAAGGACCTTGTAAAAATTTCTCTGGGATACATAAGCAGGAGCAGAATTGCTGGTGTATAAAGATGATGTGTACTAAATTTGAGTAATTACTGTCAAATTGTACCCAGAATGGCTGCACTAATCTGCACTCTCACCACCAAGGCTTGTGGGTGTCTATAGCCCCACTCTCCCACCAATACTTGGCATTAGTCAGCATTCTAATACTTGTCAGTCTATAACATATGAAGTGATATCTCACTGTTATGCCATTTTCCATTAGTAGGAGCATTTTAGATACTAAAGAGATGATTGAGTCGCAAATATATTTTTCATAGGTTGTTGTGCTCCTTTTGACTTTGCCTCTGAGGTTTTTTTTTTCCAGTTTCCCAGAAGCTTTTACACTTTATATAATGGAAGTTATTAATAAGTTCTTTTATAGCTTCAACACCTTATACACCTCAGTTGGGAAGATCTTCCTCACTTTAAAATTATAAAGGGCTTACCAATTTTTCTTCTAATACTCTGATGGTTTTATTCTTTACATTTAATATTTTACATGTTTTGAATTTATTCTGGTATAGAGCATGAGATACAACTTTATCTAAATGTATTGTTTCAAGTACCAAGTTTAGCTCCCTAGATGGCAACTTGGGTGTCTCTGTGCTATTTATTAGCCAGTCTGCCTTTTTCCCCTCTGATTTGAGCTGCCACCTTTATCATATACTAAATTGTTTAATACATTTGGATCTAGATCTGAACTTCTCTTCTGTCCTATTGCTGTCCCTATACCATATAGTGTTTTATTATTGATGCTCTGTAGTATGCTTTAATATCAGGTAGGGCTAGTCAACTTTTACTGCTATTTTTTCAGAGTTCTACTAGCCCTTTTTTTCCATATGAAATTTCAAATCAGCTTGTCTAGTTCTAAAAACAATAACAACAATAAGAAGAGTAAAAACCAGTGGTAGTTTTGTTGGAAAACTTGTTAAAATTTCAAATTAATGACGGGAGAATCAAGATCTTTATCATGTTGAGTTTTTCTATTTAAGAGCTTGGTGTGTTTGCTTTTGTCCAATTTTTCTTGCCTGGCCTTTAGTACAGTTTTAAAGTTTTGGGGTTTTTTTCTGATTAGTTCTTGAAGATTTCTTGGTATGTATTTTATCTTACTGTGTTTTTGAAAAAGGGTTATTTTCTTCTTATATTCTAAATAGTTACAATTTGTATATATGAAAGCTATTGATGTCTCTGTGTTAATTTTCAATCCCTGCTACTTTACTAGATTCTCTATCTCTAATAATGTTTCGGTTGATTCTCTTTGATATTTTAGGTATACAGACATATTATATGCAAATAGTGATCATTTTTTATCCTGGTCCTAAATTTTCATACCTCTAATTAATTTCTCTTTTCTAGTTACACTGGCTAGCACCTCCAGTACAATGCCAAATAAAAAGGTGATAATATGCATACTTTTGTCTTGTTCCTAACATTAGTAGGAAGAGAACTGATGTTTTGCCATTAAGCAAAGTGCTGGCTTTTTGGATTAATATGGATAAAAGTTATCCTGTTAAGGAGGAATTGAGTAGTTTTTTTCCTTTCAAGAATGGTTGCTGATTTTTTAAATGCCTGTTCAATATCTATGGAGATAATTATATGGTTTTCTTATATTTAAAAAAGGATAAATTATATAAATAGATTTCTTAATATTGAACCATCCTGCTTTCCTGGAACAACCCTCACTTGGTCATGATGATTTATTCCTTTAATATGCTGTTGGATTCTGTTTGCCAATATTTCAGTAAGGACATGTTGCATCTAGAACAATTTAAATAGCATTGAAATTATCTGCTGAGTCTATAATCAGTGCTACTGTGCAATACAATGTGGTGAATATTATGACTGAATTAAGGGTTGCTTACTTAGAGAGGACAACAATGAAGACCTATGCCAGACAAGTTAGTAGGGGATTCTTTCCAGAGGAAGCATTCTAAATGGAGATTCCAAGGGTGGTAGAATTTTGCCTGGAAATGAGGAAGGTTCTGGGTTTTAGGGGGAATTTCTGAGCTTAGCTTGAGGAGACAGGAAACAAGTAGAAAGTGTAAAGACCAAGTTGAGTGAAAGAATGCACAGTATAGAAATATTTTAGTGTCAGCTGTGACACCCATGTCAAAGGTTGGTAATCTGTGCATGAGGGAACATGAGGCTAAGCACATGAATCACAGCAGTGCTCAGTGAAATTCTTTTACCTTTTTAGTTTCTAGGTGGCTATTGTAATGCTAAGTAGTAAGGGCATACTGACTGTGAGGCTACCGCACAATGTACCTCCAGGAGGCACTGTTCCCAATGAAATCTACTTGCATATGCATCCCCTGGAGTTGTGCAACACAAGTCTGTGCAGCTGCAGTGACCCTGACTGATGGCTTCATATTATTCCCTTCTCCCTTGGACATCTGTATTTCTCCCAAAGATGAGTTCTCAGAACTAAAATTCTTTTGCTCATTTTCCCCATCATAATATGTGCCTAATTCTCTTTTCCCAATGTTCTCTCTATGGTTCTTTTCAGCCTAGCACCAATCATGGCCATAGCCTGAGAGGGTGCAGTGGTGCAGGATGACTACTTTATTGAAAAGTTCCCTCTGCATGCTTTCTCAAAATGTTACTCAAGCACAAGAGAGAGGAGGCCATTCCCTTTTTTTTTCCACTGCTGCCTTCGTACCAGGTTGTATTAGTCAGCCAAAGGGGTGCTGATGCAAAATACCAGAATCCGGTTGGTTTTTATAAAGGGTATTTATTTGGGGTAGAAGCCCACAATTACCAGGCCAGAAAGCATAAGTTACTTCCGTCACCAAAGTCTATGGCCACGTGTTCGAGCAAGACAGCTGCCGACATCTGCCATGGTTTAGGCTTCTTGGGTTCCTCTCTTCCCGAGGCTCCATTTCTCTCCGGGATTAGCTCCTCTGTTTCCTCCACAAGGTCAGCTGTAGTCTCTGAGGCTCTCTAGGCTTTGCCTCGCTCCACAATGCCAGCTGTAGACTATCAGGTGAACAGCTCGTCTCTATCCCGGGGCCTTCTCTCCTTCCTCATGACCAAGCTCCTCTGTCTGCTCACCTTCCTGGGCTCCAGCATCAAAACTCCAACATCAGAACTCCAACTCAAAACTCCAACTCTGTCCTTTGCCATGTCTTTTATCTTTGATTCTCCACCCACCAAGGGGCGGTGCTCAATGCCCTAGTCATAACTTAATCATGCCCAGATGAAAGTTTACAAGCATAATCCAATATCTATTTTTGGAATTCATAACTATATCAAATTGCCACACAGGTGTTCGTAGCCTCAGGACCATGTGTGGACTACAGGGTTAATTGAGTATAAAACTTTATGTCTAAGGACAGTTTCCTGGAAAGAGTGTCCATAGCTTAACTCAGATTTTTAAAATGAGTGGTGTTAATAAGATGGAGATGAACCTTCTAGAACAAAGAGACCTTAAAAAGTGACTTGAAGAAAAGTTTATTCTCCCTCACTTGGAGTTCTGAGATTCAGTTTGGCAGGGCAGCTCCACTCCAATTCAGTTGTTCCGAGCTCCATCTTGTTGCTCTTCCATGCCCTAAGTCATTATCCTCTTCTGCTTGATGAAAGCAGGTTCACCAGCAAGTGTGTTTTAGCTCCCTGGAAGGGGAAGGCCAGAAGTCTAAAGCAGCAATTTCCGTTTTATTTAAGCACATGAGACAAAAGTTGTATGCATCCTTTCCTCTCCCATGCCAGTGGTGAGAACTTTGTTTCATGGCCAAAATCCCAGCAAAGGATGCTAGGAATGCAGTCTTAATTGTGTGACCATGTGCACAAATTAAATTCTATTACTATAGAACAGATAATAGATGCTTGTGGAAAAATAGCCGTCCCTGCTACTGATCCACATCTCCAAAAAATGTTAAGAACAATTCTTCTTGATTCATATAATTCCACTCTCCTGCCAGAAAACATTTCCTTTTTGGAAGTATTCACCTTTGGTTTTAGCACCTTTCACCCCTCTTAGTTGCCCCCATTGGGTAGCTTCCAGTCTACTTCCCAATAGTCTTCGCACACTTTACCTCTGGCTTTCTCTTTACCTCATTAATTTCATTAGTGAAATTAATATTTCATTAATATTTGTAGACTAGTGTCAACAAACTCTTTAAAAAGCGCCAGATAGTAAATGTTTTAGCTTTGCAAGCCATACAGTCTCTATTGCAACTACTCAACTCTGCCCTTGTAATGCAGAAGCAACCACATGCAATATAAGTGAATGGGTGTGTCTGTGTTTCATTAAAACTTTGTTTACAGATATAAGCAGTTGTCCCACAGGCCAACCCCTGATGTAGAGATTACATCCAATTTCCTACTTTATAGTTCATTGACCCCCACAGATCCGCTGACTTTCAAAGCTCCATTTTACTTACCTATAACTATGTTCACATCCTTTCATTCCTAAAAGTTCTCCAGCTCTGAAACTGGCCATACCACAGATTCCTCTTTCCAGCTCTCTCTTGCTCTCCTCTTCATTCTCCTCTTCATTTGGTCTTTCAGAATGAACCATTTCATTGATCCTTTTATTTTCACCACATCTGTTAAAATGCTTCTGGCATCTCTTCCTTTTCCGGAACTGCTTTTTTTATTGGTGTTTTGTTCATTGATTCTTGTCATTATCCGCATCTCTCAGTCAAAAGTCAAGATATAGATCAATTCCTCCAAATCCACATGCTTTGCTTCTACTCCCAGACTGAATGCTGAGATCTATGTATAAATTCTCCTAATTTTGTGGATTAGAGGTAATAAACATATCTGGTTTCTAATTTCAGTTTGATCCTCAAAATTGCTTATTATTATTATTTTTATTGTCCTTGGTCAACATTTCTTCTCATTTTCCTAAGTTGCTATTTTAAATCCTTAGTAAGAGTTAAGTTCTTAACTTAATCCCAACATCTTCACTCTTAGCATAAGACCTTGCCTAATAATTTACCTGGGCAATGGAGGCTATCAGGCATAAATTACCTCACATTTCTGTACATCCCAACCCCCAAACTTGAAGACCTATTTCAGCATTCATTCTTAACTTTCACCTCCAATTTCTAATACTTTTTGAGCAGCTGCTTAGTACTAGCTACAACTATGCTTCCAGGATACACTGAGAAATAAAACAGAAACAATCTTGTCCTCACAGAACTGAAATTCTCTCTCTTCTGGGACTTCATTCCTCTGTTTTAGGTCTTTCTTTTCTTTTCCACCTTCTTTTTCCTAGATCCCTCTCTTCAGTCTACAAATATATTCGAGTCTTCTCCTGTCTTAAATTTATATATATAATCTCTACTTGCCTATATACTCTCTTAGTTAGCACTCTATCAATTTCCTGCTCTTCATAACAGCAATTAGATTCCTGTCAGTGCCTTTACACTGAGGTCACCACTGACCCCCCAATGTTAAATTCAAGGAATACTCTTCTCTTTCCAATTTAATGGCTCTCTGTTTTCCCACTATTAATCCTCCTTGTATTTGTTTCCTTCTTTTCTTAGTTAATGCCACCATCTCTTTAAAGTAGGGAAGAACTTTGTCAAACTGAAAGAAGGTCCATGTGGTCAAGGCATAAACATAAAAGAGGTCTTCCCAAAATTAGGCAGTGGCACCTTCAGAGGCTGGTTATTCCTCAGCTTGCAAGCTTTATTGGTCCTCAGAACCTGCAGGGCCATGCCCGGGGTCCTGGCGTTTTGGTGTTCCAGAGCTGTTGTGACAAATACCACACAGTGGGTTGGCTTAAGCAACACATCTGGTACTACCTCCATCCAGGAAACTTCTGAGGGTGCCTTGCCTGCCTGTATTCTCACAGCTCTCCATTCATTTCAGCACTTATTGTCTCACGGTTTTGAAGGCTATAAGTCCAAAATCGAGATGTCAGCAAGGCCATCGGTAATGTTCAGGTGATGGCAGTCATCCATCACATGGCGATCTCTCTCTCTTCTCTGGCTTCTTCTGATTTCTGACTGCATCCAAATGTCCTCTTTCCTCCTGTCATACAGATTAAAGTCCACCCTGATTGGATTTGGCCACAGCTTAACTAATAATAACATCTTCCAAAGGTCCTCTTTACAAATGTGTTCACACGCACACAGGAATGTGGATTAAGACTTGAGCATGTCTTGGTGGCAGGGCGTGATTCAACCACCAGCAGTTGCTAAGGCATGAAAGGTACTCCATGATTTGATTCCTGCCTCTCTAGAACCATCTTAAATTAACTTCATATTAGTGTGGAACTTTTCCATTGCAAATGAGATAAAACTCAACTTGAACTGATGTAAGTAATAAAGGGGATTCATTGGCCCAGGTAAGTGAAAGTGGTAATCTAGCTTGGCTTTAGCAGAGTTCCAGCTGCATGCCTGTACAGTTCTCATTGTTTTGCCCTCCTCTGTGTGTGGGCTTCATCCTCAGGCTGGCAGTAAGACAGCTGCAACAGTTTCAGGCATCGCATCCATATGGGAAAATATACAGAGGAAGAGCCAGGATTGCTTCTGAGAGCTCTTTCATAAGAGATAAGAGACTGCTTTCTCTGAGCATCCTCCTACAAGCCACTCTTTGCTTCTCTTTGACCTGAACTGACAAGCCTGCACATCCCTGGACCAATCTCTGTTTCAATAGGAATGCAATAACTGGTTGACTTTGACTAATCAGGGTCCATTCCTGGAGCTGAGATCAAACCACCCAGACCACATGGGGAGAGGTAAAGTGGTAAAACAATCTCAAAGTGACTTCAAAAACTCACCTCCATTTCATACTTCAGGAATATTGAAATATTATTCGCTTTTATTTTTCTCTTAATTCTTTTCATTCCCCAATACACATCTTTGGTTCTACATCTGTATGGGAAACTTCTGAGGGAATCTTGCCTGCCTGTATTCTCATAGCACTCCCTGCTTACCCCCTTAGTAATACTCTGCCATTTTAAAAGTATTTTCTTCCCCATTTGTCCACCCCATGAACCTGTAAGCTCCTTAAAAGCAGAGAGTTTCATAATCATCTCGTTATACTCAGCTTCTAACACAACGCTTGCTCAGCAGCATACAGATTTAGTGATTGCATGTTGAGCTTGGTTCCATTGAACTTTACCAGACTAACTTCTAAGGAATCTTCAGGTCTCCTTCCGTGATTCTCAAAGTGATCCACATATTTACCCAGGGGTCCATGACACCCGATCAAGGGGGTCTGTGAAAGGAAAACCGTTTCCATAATACAACTAAGATACCACTTTTCTTTTTCACTGAGTTAATATTTGTGCTGATGGTGCAAAAGCAGTGGTGGTAGAACTGCAAGTGCCTTAGCAGGAAAAAATAAAATGGCACCAAGCCGTACTAGTAGTCAGTAGTAGTTATTGTTCTTTTTACCATACTCACTTGCAGTTTTTTTGTTTGTTTTATGCCAGTTTTCTTAGGTATGTCCTTGATGAATCAGTACAAATTATTAATCTATTAAATATTGATCCTCATGTACAAATTTCATTTTAATATTCTAAGTGACAGATAAATAAAGAAATAATTTTAATGCAAACTGAAGTTTGAGTTGTGAGCTAAAATATCTGGTTTTATCTTGTAACTTCATTTTTACTTGAAAGAACAACTGATAATAAAACTGGTTATTCAGACTTAGGTGTTGGGCCATTTTTTTGGAAAATGAACAAGGTAAGCCTGGAAAACAACTGGCAGTATTTATTGCCAATGATAAAATTTAAGCTTTTGAGGGAAAATTAGAATTTTTAAAAGAACTTTTATCTGCCACAGTGACATTGACAGCTTTTCAATACTTATAGAATTTTCTGGTGAGATCAGCAATGTTATGAATGGATGAGAGATTTTGAAATTGTATAATGAAATGTACTAGCATTTGGAAGAACTATATTATATTCCATGAACCGATCAATATTTTCCAAATGGCCAATGCATGTTGTTTCAAATTCATGCATGGGTAAAAAATAGTACATTCACATTTCAACATGGGCATTGGACTTTAATGAAGAGTGTGAAAAAATTCAATGTATGGTTTTGGTTTTGGTGTAATATCAAATAAGAATATCCACAATTGTCTGAAATGGCTATTGACATATTCTTTCCTTTTCTAACTACATGTCTGTGTGAGGCAAGATTTTCTTTATATACTTCAACCACAATAATATGTTGTAGTGCGTTGAATGCAGAAGCAGAGATGAGAAGCTGTCCTCTATTAAGCCAGACATTAAAAAGACTTGTGAAAATATGAAACAATGCTATTCTTCTCAGTTTGTTTTTTGTCATTTTGGAAAATACAATTATTTTTCATGAACTGGGGTTCTGAGATCAAGAAGTTTGAGAACCACTGACCTGGCTCACGTGGCATCTCAGCTAGGAACTAATCCTGATATCCCAGAGAGAATTAATTGTCTTTGATGTGAATCTTGCAGCACTTGGTTTATATCCATATCACAGTACTTCCCATAAAGTAACATATTAGTTTGCATGCCTGTTTCTGGTAGTCTTTGAGCCTAGTGCTGATGCATAGCTGATATTCAGTGCTTAATAAATGAACAGAAGAATGAATGAATGAATGAATGAGTGAAGGTCTCTTGTGTCCTCATCTACTCTGATGCGGTTACTGAGTTGTAATGAGTACCCAGTGATTGCTGTGGAGTGCAGAGCTTTTTGCACACACAATAACCTCCCCCAGTTAGGTTTGCTTTGTTTAGCTCACACCACCCCCACCCACTTCCACCCTGTGGGAAATTTCAGTGGCTCTGGAAGGAAAAGTGGTCAAGAATCTCAGAAACCAGGAATTTAAAGGGACTTTCAGAGGTGCTTTTCTTTAATTACTTTCTTCAGAGTTTTGGACTGCAGTGATACTGAAAGACACGTTATTGTTATCTAAAGGTCACATAGAAGTCCTATTGAGAGACTGATTTTTAAAGCAGCTTTGGATAATTTCTCAGGGGGTTGAGAGTACAAGAGAGGGGGATGGTTATTGCTCTAGAGAACCTCTAGAATTCTCTGTCTTTAGCCATTTGAAAGGGTTTGAGCTATTTTAAAACAGAAACTCTAAATCCAAGGCATTTTCACTTCATTTGCCATCAAGAGGAACAGAGTTGAAAGTTGACTTCTCTAAGGTTAAAGTAACAGAGTGAACAATCTGAGTTTCTCAAATCTTTGTCCTGGACTATGTAATCCAAGGTAGCAGTTATTAAGAGACTGGAAACTTTAAGAATTTAAGGCACCCTTGGAAGCTCCTAGGTCAGTGCTGCCAGACCTTTTTTTTTTTTTTTTTAAGTTTAAAAAAAAAATTTAATTTTTAAAGAAGTTTTAGATTACATAAATGTTACATAAAAAATATAAGGGATTCCCATATGCCCCACTCCCACACTTTCCCACATTAACAACATCCTTCATTAATGAGGTACAGTTGTTACAATAGACGAACACAGATGGAAGCATGGCTGCTTAACCATGGGCTACAGTTTACATTAGAGTTTACACTCTGTCCCCCACAATTTTGTAAGTTATGACAAAATATACAATGGCCTGTATCCATCACTGTAATGTCATGCAGGACAAATCCAATGTCCCAAAAATGCCCTCATATTACATCTATTCTTCCCTTTCCTGTCCCTCAGAACCTCTTATGGCCACTGCCTTTATATCAAGGATAAGAGTTCTTCTATTGCTAGGATAATAATGTCTATAGTAGAATAATAAGTCTGTTGTTCATTCCCCAGTCTTGAGGATTTGGGGATGGTGATGCCCACTCTGTTTCTAATTGAGAGGGAGCTTAGATCCCATGGGGGAGATGGATGGAACTATCTTGCTTGCAGTTGCAAACATTCCTTGCGATGGGCATTCTCCATTATCATCCCCTTGTTAGTTGTCCTGGGTGAGTCTTTTTTAATGAGAGGACACCTCTAAAAAATGATATCTCTATGTCTGCCTGGAGTAAATCCACATGCCTGCTTCTGGCTGTAGGTGATGGGTTTTGTGGGCTGTAGCTACACCAGATCCACCAATTGCCCCAAGGATAATGTATGAATAACACCACACTTTTGCAATCCATTTGCAGTACACGGGAATGTTATGGCACACCAATTGGGAAATTATTTCTAGATTAAAGTGTCTTTGTGGAAGAGACTGCAATCTCATTATATCTTGTGTGGATTCCTTGTGTTCAGGGCATCTGAAAGTGGTGACATCTTCACATTAGAGCAAATTGCCTCTAAACCATCAGGGCTGTTATCCATTGGGTTAAACCAGCTCAAAATAAAAACAAAACAACAACAAAACATCTCCAAACCACTGGGATCTACTTTCGGCCCCTCTCCTGACCTGTCTTGGTCTGTCTTTGGCATTGCTTGTATCCAGTCCAGTAATCTGTCATAGAGATCATAGAGGTCATTCCCCAGAATTTCTCAAAACATCACTAGTTAGAGCCTGTGGAAACATGTAAGAACCATAATTTCTACTAAGATTTGATAAAATTCTAGCCAAATATAAATGCAAAGAAACTCAGAATTTTGTTTACCTGTAGGAACTTGTTCAAGGTCAGGGTTACCCAAAGAATGGTAACTTATTATTTTGCAATAATTTTAGGTCTATGGAAAAGTTATAAATATAATGCAGAGAATTTCCATATACCCTTCACCCAGCTTCTTCTAATTAACAACTTGTCTAAACACAGTATAATTATCAAAACTAAGAACTAAGCATTTGGTATGAGAAAAATTTTAGTTGGTGCATGGGCTATCATTTTTTGCAATGTAATGTTTAAACATATAATAGAAAATATGTGTGTTAAAAATTATAAGCATATAAAATCCATGATTTCATGGATTTTATTGCTATGATTCAAATTAAGCAAAAAGGTTATTTAAAATACAGTTCAAAAAATGAGAGCAAAGAAAATTTCAGTTAGTATGTAGACATGGCAAAAATTAAATTATGCAGATGCTACCTGATCTGCTGACATTTGGGATTCTTTGCCGTGATTTAGACATTTTAAGAATTTACCTCCTTCCCTTCACTGCCTTGGTAGACACTCCTGGGAGGATGGGTTTGCCAGGGTGGGCTTTACGGTTTCGGGGTTCCCCAGCGCAGTGATTTGCATTCTCCCTCCAGTTGGTTGATGATGGTCAAACCTAGAGTAACGTCCCTGCACACGTTCAAAGCAAATTTGACTTCCCTATAATTCTCACATTACAAGTAGATTGATGATTATGGTGGTGATGATGGAAGTTAATGTTCTTCATAAGACTGGACATTGACAACAACTTGGAAATGTTCGCACTAGAGGGAGACTTGAGAGGGAAATGTAAATTATCCAGTTAATGGGTTTTCCCCAATATAAATGCAAAAATAGCTTTCATCTTCAGGTCACCATGTAAATCACCCTGCTGCCTGGCAGTTTTACGTCCTCCCAGGTTCTGTGCAGAGGTGATTACTAAAAACTCTGGAGCAGGTACCTATTTTGAGAGGTTTAGATGGCCATGAGGGGTGTGCAGAAGGCTAGAAGGACATGTGGTAAATCTGGAAGGGAATTTGCTGACCACATCTGTCTTCTGAAGTTCAGCCTTTCCTTCTCCCTCAGGAGTCAAAACCACTTTAAATAATTTGTGGCTCTTGAAACTCAACCTTCCTTTTTATCTCTCCTCCTTCTTTTCTCCTGGCTTAAAGAGCTCTGATTTCTTATGCATGGTCTCCTTGTTAGTGAGTGTAAATTTGGTGAAACATAGAGCTTAATTAAAGGACCCCCAATTTCATTGTCCTTATGTAAATCAGGAACTTGTTAAATTAAATGATGACCTTCAGATGGAGCAACAGTGCTTCTTGGTTTAGGTTACAGTTTTGGAATTTTTTCTTTTTTTTAACTTAAGTGTTTGTCAGTGAAAGTGGACTCAATCGCACTCACTTTCCCCTGTTTTTTAAATATGAAATCCCGGACCTGAAGAGTAACAGTGGACCATTAGATTGGTTGCTCCTACTTGACAGTCTTCTTCCATATCTTCCTAGTTTATATACACCCAGTTTTCTGGACCACTTCCCATCATCTGGTCTTCCAAAGTACTTTTTCCAAGTCCTGGGGCACTCTGGAATAACTGGTGAAGTGCATTTTCTGATTTCTAAATACCAGGCACAGGAATTGTAGTTAACTCAATCCTTGATATCTGCATTGGCTTTTATTAGGTTTATTACTTTGTTTTTCATTCTTTTATTTCACTTCCTGGGTTTGCTTATCATATAATAACCACTGGCACATTACAAGCATAATTTAAGAAAGGTCCAACAGCAATTTGACCACTTAGCCACATGCTGACCACCTTACCTAGAATTTGTAAATTTGCTTATAATGTGTAATTATTATTTTTATTGCCTCAAACAGCAATGATAACTACAGAATAAATGTGGCCAAAGGGAGCTCTCATCAGAGCATGTCTATATAACCATCAGAGCCAGGGTTCGTGTATAATGATTTGTGCAGTCCCCTGAGGTTGTTGTAATACTGGTAGAAACTGATACTGCCCCCTGGATACCTGGTGGGTGTCTACTAAATTGGATCATTTATTATCTCAGTAACTTGGCAGGTGGAAGCCACTACACTCCATGTGGACTGGAATGTCCTGCTACCACTGATATGATACTAACCAACCCTAGGTGATTTTGCACAATCAACTGAGAAAGCATGGCACATAGCTGTGCCTTTGCTTTGTCCTGAGGTGCCATTTATGAAATACTTATTGCTGGGGTTGAGTGGACCCATGAAATGTCATCGCTCTTCTCCACCCAAGTTCATAAGCAATTGAGAGACTGAGAGAGACGAGACAGGCAGTTGGAAATGAAAATATCACCTTTATTACTGATAAAGCTAGGCTGGGAGTCATGATTCTTATATTGTCAAAAGATTTGCTGAATACTCTTTTTAACTAAACTTACATTCCCAAATGTCAGGCTTCTTTGGGAATAGAGCTGATCAAGCTAAGAAGCCACAGAACGTAGAAGCAGACCAGAAGTTGCACCTTTGTCAGGCATACAGACACCAAAAGTATATATGGAAAGGAGTAGAAGGGGCTAAGCCCTGCCAGCTCAGTTCTTTTTATTCACCAATCCTATCAGTTTCCCCTGATAGGATTTTTGGCAAGGGCCAAAAGTCCAGCAGTGCTACCTAATGGAGACTTCATACCCATGGAAGCATGAATACAGGGGCAAGGGGGCTCTCCACCACCCCAAACACTCACTGTGTGCCATGTGCTGTTATAAGCACCACAAAATTCCAGCGAAATCAGTGCAATTTTATTAATGTAGAAGCAAAGGCTTAAGAACATAATAGTTTCCACCAGGTCACATAGCTAGAAAGCAAGTGAACAAAATTCACTCTCAGGTATACCTGACCCCCAAAACTGTGCTTTTAACCATAGCACTGTGACGTCCCAGGCATTTTACACTTCATAGCACTTCTCACCATAATATGTGTCCTGGACATAGTGCTGCATTCTCTGTATCCTGGTTTTACTCTCTGTTCAGTGGGAAGAACAATCCTGATCTAGACGAGGGAACTCTTGTAGAAAATAGATGGTGAAGAATGACAGTAAATTACAGTAAGCTAACACACCTGGGTATTATTCCGATGAATCCTGTGGTTGAAGGATAAGCACTTATGATATGGGTTAAAGAGTATGCCCAGGATTTTTTTCTTCAAAATTGTCTTTGTGAACAGACACATGCTGGGTGGAGGTGGGCCTTGTTTCCCATTAAGTGGTAAATTGAGTCACATTATCTTAGAAAGTTCTGTTCATTTGTCCATCCACAAAACATTTATAGGGTGTCTGCTCTGTACTGGGAGGCTCAGGGCTAACGTAGGAGAAGCCATGATGGGATAGATCATGTTCACAAGATCTGGGACTATGAGATCTGGGATGTACTCATACAAGGAGAGGGAAGTTAAGGCTTAAAATGTAAAGGGTGTCTATTTGGAATGATGGACATGTTTTGGTAATGGATGGTGGTGATGGTAGCATAATATTGTGAATGCAGTTAACAGTACTGAAACATATAGCTGAATGTGATTAAAAGGGAAAATGTTTTTGAGGTATATGTGTGGTAACAGAATACAAATTTTAAAAAAATTCCTTGGAACTAACTACACAGTGAACTCCACGTTAAACCATGGACTTTATTTAACTAATAGTACAATTATAAAAATGTGCTATCATCAGTTGTCACTAATGTCCTACAGCAATGCAGAGCGTTGGGGATGGAGGGGTGGATGGGAATCCTGTTATGTACTATTCTTCTGTAAATACACAACTTCTCTAATGTAGAAAAAATAAAAAAATAAAAGATTATAACATCTGCTCAGCCACGATGGCTGTTGGACAGAGCTGTTTTTAGCTAATGTAACTATTATTCTCAAAAAACTTGTTCTGCATCTGACTGTCTGTGGCATCACCATGATGGTAGCATGCATTCATTCATCCTGTTAGATGTTTGAAGGTACCTGTGAAGCTAAATATTTATTTCTCAAGGTTATTATTCCTGACCAAGGCCAATTGGAAACATGGTGTTATGACGGTGCTCTTACTCATTTGGTGGTTAATAGAATTTGGCTTATCTATAAGTATATTGTCTTCTTTATATGCCAAATACAGACACCTCTCAGATATAGATGGGAGTGATTTCTTTTGTAGGTGCTTAGCCTGATAAAGAAAGCAGTGGAGGTCTTTGGATGTTTAGGCAGCACAGACCAAAGAGCTGGGACTCATGCTGTTTTCTCAGTGGGGTCTCTGGAAGAGAAACAAGGAAGATGAATGGAGGTTTTCCTGGCCTTGCCATACCCTCTCACTGCTCTCTGTAGACAAAGTTGCTGGACTTGTAGCCACCTTCAGTCATCTATTTGTAAAATTAGAATGATAATTACTATCAGAAAATCCTATAAGCTCACTGAATTTTCCCATGGTTTCTAATACTTCCTAACCACTTAAGTTTCTCAATCATTTCCACCACATCTCTGCTCCTACAAGGCCACCCTCGTCGCTGTATCCAAAGTTCCCTCTTTAATTCAAGCTCTGATTTTCTGTTCAGGACTTTACACCTTGGTCTTGATTTGGTTCATTTCACTTCTTTCCTTCTGGAATGTTGTTTTCCCTTTCTCTGCCTCCTGAAACATTAGGCATTTGGCACAGACCGGTATGAATCCCTCTCTTTGGTAAAGCCCTCCCATAATTACCCTCTGTCACACAAATGTCCCTCATCTCCAATGTCCCAGAGCTCTTGTAATCCAGAACTCTCATTATTTTGTATTACTTAACTGTTGGTTTCACACTTATTTTTCCTCCCTGGCTAGGTGGTAAAGTTCATGTATTCGAGGTATTGCTTCTTACGTGTCTTTCTGTCCTTATTAGAGCCCAGCACAGTGCTATGCTCACTGCAGATGCTTAAGAAATTGTTACAGAATAAATTCATGAGTCTTCATCTGCTGAGATTCACTAAATCTTACCAAGCTCTGTTGTTGACTCATGATGGAAAGTGTTTTTCAAAGAACTGGGCTTTCTTTGCTGACTTTTTTGAGTAGTGGCATGAAAGGCGCATGGGCTCTGTTCTCAGAAGATGCACCCTTATTCATTGAATGAGCAAGCTTCATTCAAAGCCCCTGAACCACATCTGCATAGGAGAGACAATACTTTCTCACAAAAGAGCAGGGAATCTTTTATGTAGGGAACCTGGCACAGTGTTTGGCACAGAGGAGATGCCTCTTCTCGCTTCTTCTCTTCGACTCCACCCATGCTGCACCCTCTACTCTGCCTTCCATCAGGTAGCTCCCAAATACCCGTTCCTTTTTTTGTGAGAGCCTGATTAATGAAAGGAAGCTTGGCTTGGTGCAAACAAACTTATAAAAACCTCCTCTAAATCTTGTGAGGCAGAGCTGTCTGGGTGCATTAGCATGACAAAACCACCTCAGGACACAGCTTTTTGTCCTCTGTCCAGTTGAAGGAGGAGCCATGTTGGCTCAGCAAAATGACCAAGTGTTCTAAATATATCTGGGTCCACAGCCTCTTTCTGTGCTTTTATTCCTTTCTTCCTCGCCTCAGGAACCAGATATTCCTCAAGGGCTTCCCTTCCACTCTGCCATAAAAACCGTGAAGGATCTGCTATAATTAATGCTGTTTGATTAACTGTAGTTGAGGGTGAATAAGTTTCAGCCGGTGTGTTACCCCAATCAGTAGTTACATTTTAAGCCTTTTATGTCTATGGTGGAATCAGAAGTTTCTTCCTATGATAAGGGATCTTCAGCATTAGCAGGCAGAGAGATTTTTTTGGGGGTGTGGGGAATTCTACAATTTCAATCTGCCCTCCCTAAGGCTGACCATGAAGATAAACCAAATTTAGGACTTTTAAGGTGGTAGGATATGTTGGTTCAGAAGGAGCATCTCTCTGCTTCCTGATGGTTCAGCTCCCTCCTCTCCGGGGGAGAGTTGCCCCCGGGGTCCAAGGGTGCCGGAGCTTGTTCTGGTGGTTGGCAGGGTGTGGGTAGAGAAGTGAGCACCTTGTCATAAGCCCCTTCCAGCCTTTGGAGGGCACCTTTTCCTTCCGCTGGTCCCTGGAAGGCAGTTCCTCTCTCCAGTGAGTATCAGTATCTCAACCTCCTATCCTCATCATTTTCTATTCTAGGATTCACAGATGCATGTTTTATATTTTCCCATACACCAGATGCTATTTTAGTTAGCATTTCATTAATAGATTTTCCGCACTATAAAAATCATTATAAATCACAACAGTTAGGGTGGCAAGGTAGAAAGAACGTTAGGCTAAGAGGCAGGAGACCCAGGTTCCACTTGACTGTACAGCTCTCCATGACCTTCACTATTTTCTAGCTCCAGCACTGGGTGCTGGGCATCCAAAGACAGTGATGCCAGGGCTGACACTTCACAGGACAGGCCCTGGAGTTTTGTGCTCCGGCTCTGCCTTTAAGGAGCTGTCACCTTGGATAGGTGCATTTGCCTCTCTGGGTTATGTATATAGTGAGAGCATTGGAGTCGGTGAATCTAACCCATTCCAGCTCTCGATTTTATGAATCTCGGTGCAGCAGACCTGCCTCTGGCCATTAATAACTCAAAGTAACATTTTCGTACTGTAACAACCCTTCTTGTCTGACAGCCCGAACTCTTCTTTGTCTCTTACATTATTTCCATCTTAATTAATAAATCTATGGCTGGGAAAAAGCATGGAATTTGGACCTATGCTCTTCAATAAGAGTTGTTTGCTGGAATTAGAGGCAGGCTGTTCCACTTGGTTTCTCCTTATGCATCATGTGTCTCCCTTGATTCTTCCTTCTGTTTTTGCCAGCCCCTTTCCTTGCACGTGTTATTAACAGTTTTATTTATGTCATCCATTAATATAACTGCTTAGCAGTTGTGTTGTGACTTTAGAATCACATACTCATAGACTTCCTCATTGTGTTTTCCTGATTGTCCACAGCAGTGTGCTGTCTAACCTAGTGGTTCTCAACCAGGAGCGATTTTTCCTTCCAGGGGTCATTTGGCAATGTTCGGAGACATTTTTGGTTGCCACAACTGAGTGAGAGGTGTTGCTAGCATCTAGTGGATAGAGGCCAGGGATGCTGTTAGATGTCTGATGATGCACAGGGTAGTCCCACCAAAGAATTGTCAGGCCCATGATGTCAATAGTGCCGAGGCTGAGAAAACATAGTAGAACCATTTTTCGTTTCTTCAGAGCAGAAACCAAATACATCCATTTCCATGTGAGTAGCACCCAGCATTGCATTACACAACAAGAAAGAGGAGGAATTACTTATTATTTTTGGTCTCACTAACCACTGGGTAAGTAAACAGTACTAGAATTTAGTCACGTTCTCATCTTGCAAGCACATCCAGGAAGCGGGATTGGGAAGTCTGCGTAAAACCATGATTATGATTCTCCATTCTATTTGAAATGTCTGAAGACCACTCTCTTGGGATGTTTGGCCAAATGAAATAAGATGAAAGACCCTCAGGCGATGCAGTTGAGATGTATTCAAAGGAGAGTAGCCCACACAAGAATAGCCGCCAGGACTGTAGCAGGACTTTGGAGTCACAGGAGTGGCGACCGTGAGTGGAAACAGTGAGCAGAATCCTCGAGAAGGCCGGGATTCATTTGATGACAAGTATGAGCACAGTGTCAAGCCGTCTTCAGTGGCAGCACCGGGGCTTCCTTCAAGAAGAGGGCTCATCTGGCCTGGCATTTGCTTTGCTTTATTTTATAATTACCAGTTTAGAGCTGGTGATTCTCTATAAACCTGTGCTAATGTATTCTAGAGCAATGCTTGTAAAACTTTAATGTGCATGTGAATCACCCAGGGATATTGGTAAAGTGCAGCCTCTTTCAGGAGGTCTGAGGTGAGACCAAGATATGTTTCTAACAACTTCTAGATGATGCCTGTGCTGTTGGTTCATGGACACACTTTGAGTGTCAAGGTTCTAGAATGTTAAAGCTGTAAAGTACTCTAAAGGTCATTTAGTCCAAACCCATGTGATGAAACTAAGGCCTGGAGAGTCTAGGACAGTCACCAGAAGACCGTGGTGACCAGAAGTCCAGGCCCAGCCTCATTACCACCTGCCTCCCCCACTCCCACACCCTTCTCACACACGTGATCTCTGGCAAATCACTTAGCATTGCGGGGCCTTGGTTTTTCCTCTTTAAGAATGAGTGGGCCGTGGGCCTGCTATGGTCCCTGTGAATTCTGCCATCACGGGCTGCTGTTTGCTTCGTGTCTCTGTTATTTGGTTGCTGACAGCCACTGGTGCTCAAGGCTCTCTTCCTGCTGCCTCTAGGGAATGAATCTGGGGAAATCAGGAAGCAGGGCTTGGCGGACAGAAGTGTGGAGAGAGCCAATGGTGCGGTACTGGCAGGATAAGCAGGTGCCTTCTTCATTTGGTGAGCACATCTCTTTGAAATGGGCTTTCACCTTGGTCACAAATGAATCCCGGCACCCATTGAACTGGCTCAGGGCCACCACTGATGTGATGAGATGCTCAGAGCTTAATGGAACCTGGCATTCCTTACTGCTGAGAAATGAGGCAACAAAGTGAAAGCAGCGTGCTGTTGCAGTAAGCACATCCACCTGCCCACCACATATAGCAAATGGTCTTAAAATTTGAGGGCTGGCACTTCTGTTAATATTGCATTGGAGGGCAGTGAGGAGAGGGGAAGGAAGGAGGAGAGGAGACTTGGGCCTTCATTCATTTGAACCTCTTCCTTATGCATCTGCTGTAATGTCTTTCCCTAACATCTTGTTGCTTTTTAGGTCACCGTTATAACTAACCAAAATGGTTAGGTTTGGACATCCCTCTGGGAATTCCTAAGACAGTTCTCAAAATCATTCAAATATAATAATTATACCTCTTCTTATAGGATGGTTGTTATTGCTGAAATTTAGTCTTCCTCCTGCATGCATTCTTATTACTTCCCTTTTGCATTCTCTTATAGCATGCAGTGAAGCTATCTTAAAACTTGGATGGAGGGATCAATATTTTAAGCAATAAAAATCCATTCTTTTTCATGGGACTTTTCTTTGAGGATTTTTGCAGACATCAGACAATAAATGTCCTTCATATCCCTCTAAAACATTAAGGAGCTTAGATCCTTTCATTCCTCTTTGAATAATAGCAAGACTGAAATATAGAGATTTAGTGTTTACCTAAGTTCACTCCTGTGGGTGGGTGAGGAATGATACACGTAAGGAGTAGAACCAGGTTATCTAGTTGTAATCCAGACCTGTTGTGATTCGCAGCTCCAGTGTCTTTGCTCCCAGTAGTGCATTAGACAAGTCTCCAGGGGTGGGAGACCGATGTTTTCTAACAAGATCACTGTAAAAGCCAATTAGATGTGCAAGATGGAGAGGTAGTGGATAACAAGTGGTGGAAAGGTCAGTTAGGTGCTACTGCTTCCCAGGCCTTCATTTCAGAAGCAAGAAGGCACTCAGTGAAATGAAAATGTAACCCATTTAGTGTTGATGAAATGACATTCTTATGTTTGCAGTCCATTACTAATCTGTGGCTCATAGTGCTCCTTGGAAGCACAGAGGCCAGCTACGTACACAGAATGATGGATTTTGTAGGTGTTAGAGCAGTAGATTGGGATTTGTGGTTCCAGAGATCTGTGCCCTCATCTCTGCCATTATCTGATCAATAAATGCTTTCAGCACACATTCATTGAGTGGGCACAATAGGTACAACACAGTAGTAGGCACAGATGATTTTGTCTCCTTAACATCTGATATATAATAAGTACTGAGGATAAGTGAGTTGAAGAAATCAATGTATGAATGAATTAATGTGTGGCATGAGGCAAATGAGACCTGTTCCTTAACCTTGCACAGATTTTAGAAACATGCAGGCTGCAGCAAATTAGTCATGTTTTTGTGTTCCAAGTTAAAAATAAAAATTAATTAGATCTTTACAGGACTTACCTGTGTACTCTTCCATTGCCACTCTTAGGGATACTAATGCTTGCCTACAAATTACAATTAGATGTTGGAGTGGGAGGTCTTTACCATAGCTGGACTAGAGGTATAATGAATAATGAATAATGGCTTTTATCTTTGTTCTGATGGTATTCAATTTGTAAGTTATATTAGTCACAGGGTATACCCTCATTTCTGCCCCAGCATTATGCTTTGACCATCTCTATTCTTGCTTTACTCATCAACAATTAGAGAGGAGAGGACAGAATGGCAACGAGGAAGAATTTGGGATTATAGGACTTTCTTGCTTACATGGTACATGGATTTTGTACCATTTTTGTTAAGTAGACAGGAATTGTCTCAGTCTCTAAAAATAACCCTCATTTTCCTGAGGAAACAGAATGTTGTGGAAAGAGAAAAGCTTGGGCTTTGTATCCATATAGACTTGTTTTGAATTCCATCTATTAATTTTTAACTAGGTGATCACTATCAGTTATTAATTTTCTTATGATCCCTGGGAAGTTTTGAAACAGTAAAGTGCCTAGCAAATAATTGTTGTTTAATAGCTCTTCTTATTCAGAGGCATCTTTGCAGATACCTTATGTGGACTACTAAAGGTGATAATGTGTGATAAAAACAAGATCCAGCAGGATGACTATGTGTGTGCATGACTCTGGGATAGTAGAGCCATTCTTAAAGTTACCTTTAAAAGTATAGTGTGTGATCAATTTGCCTTATGAAGTAACCAGAAAAACATTCTTTTCCTGGAGAACCTGACTCAAGCTGGGTCACACAGGTATGGAGAATACCCTTATCCTTTTACCTCCTTTTCACTAATATCCATTAACACCTATGATGCTACATGGAATCTTCATAAGTAAACATATATAATTCAAGGTCTTCTCTGAATAGCTTTGTTGGCGTCATAGCATTTTATACCTGTTAAACACAGACAATTTGCTAGACAAGTGCTAGAACATACACCAAGGCAGGCTAGTGGGTTATTTGCAAGGAGGGGTTGCAGTAGCTCATTTTTTTCCATCAGAGCCTTTGGAGTTCAGTCCTAGCTGGACCCAGCTGTCCCCTAGTTTGAACTCGGGCCTTGGCAGGATTCCGGATTATTGCTTCCAGACGACTGTTGAGATTATGATTTTACTGAAGAACCCAGACTCTGCTGCTGGTCTACCTAAACTTTCCTTCTATGAGCAGGTTTAGAAGTTGAGGTCAGTAGGGGACATGCAGGGATTCAGCCTCAGAATCACAAAGCCATCTGAATGAAGCTAAAAGATGGGGGAGAAAGGGAGCGATGTTCCATTGGGTGACTTCATTTGCTCTCTGCTCACCTCTACTTGCTGTTTACTGAGTCCAAACAGAAGATAGTTATTGGAGAAGCAAGCCTCTTAGTCAAGATATGAATCACGTTTCCTATTCTGGCAGAAAGAAGTCGGATGGATTGTGTTTGTCTTTGCATGTTTTTAGAAATGCAATGCTTTCTCCATCCTTTTCAATTAAATAAGAGTAATATATATGAACAGTATTTGTTTGAAAAAGAATAGGAAAGCATAGAAAAGAAAGAGAAAAACCCAACCTCTTACCCTTACCAACCAGAGGTACCCCTGTTGTCCCAAGGTTGTTATTTTTAAGATAGTTTTAACCTACTTGAAATAATATTGTATACGTAATTTGAAATCCTAGTTTTCACTCGATATTTTGATATAAGCAAATACTCACAATATCAATATCTAAAAACATTAGTTTTATAAACTCTAGGACGGTAGGGGCTGTGTGTGGACTGTTCACTAATAAATTCTCAGTACCTAGCAGAGCTCATGATACACCATAATCTCTCAATAATTATTTTCTTGATAAAACGAACCATGATGTTCTAATATGTGGATACTCAATATTCTCCTGAATAACACTGACATTTCAGATATTTCCAGTTTCTTTGCTATTATACATAATGCTGCAGAGAACATCTTTGGGATAACAAACTATCTGTATTTTTTTTTATTGTTTTCTTAGCATTGATTTCCAGAAGTATAAATGCTTACTTGGTCAAAAGGGTGGGAGAAATTTTGAAATTCTTGGAATATATCACCAAATTGCTTTCCAGAAAGGCTGTGTTAACTTACACTCCCACAGGAAGTGTGTGAGAGGCTCCTTCCCCTGCAGCCGGGCCTGGACCTCAAGGACAGGTAAACAGCCCCATCCATCAGGGAAAGCAGGCAAAAGCAACTTCTGGTAAAATTGAGGGGAAGGTTTTGTTTTTTTTTAATAGAATCTGAAGAGTGAAGTGTGCCCTGTACCTTAATTAACCAAGTCCAATAAGTGATAACTGGGTCTCAGAGTAGAGAGAAAAACCATTTTAGGGAAACTGAAATATCAAGCTTTCATCTCAAGGGACCTGGAGGCCAGCTTCAGAGAGCATGCTTCACGGCAGGTGCTAACAGTCTCCTGGTCTGTTTTCCCCACTCGGTCAAGCACTTTGACGTGGACCAGGCTCATACCAAACTCTGTAGGTGACGCTAATCCCTGATTTGATGATCCTTGACAGTGTGTGATGGGTCTTAACTAAGTAGGGTCCCTAAATGAGCTGCACCTTGGGGCTTTAGAGCATTACCTGAAGGCCGTGGCCCCCACCGAGGCGAAATCTGGTTCATGCAGAAAACCGACTCCCGGCTCCAGAACGTCAATGCAAGTGACGGGGCAGCACGGGTGACCTGCAGCGGGATGCCTCCAAGTGGAGAGGTGACACGAGATTTTCCTGGCCCCAAATCATTAGAAAGGCAGGGCTGGGGGACAGATCAATTTTAAGAGCATCAGCATCAGGTGAGTTCCATGCCACCTCCCCTGCACACACTCATCTTCCTGGGGCCACAGAAAGTTGTGCTTTTTGTTGTTCACTAAAAGTCTCCTCATTGACATAGGATAGGGCTGGGGTGGGAGAGTACAGCTCCCAACTCTAGAAGGTAACCCTGTGTAATCAGGGTCACACAGACTCCCCTGTCCAGCATTAACAAGGTCTAGTTTTATCCATAGACTTCTTTATTAACTAAGGTAAGGTTTACTAAGGAACTTCAACAGGAAAAAATATAGAAAAAGAAAAAGTCAAATAAATTCGAAAAAAATGGGTGCATTTCCAAAAAGCAGTTTGTTGATACAAACTTAAAGGTTTAATTAAACATGAATGAGATTGTCTCTAATCACTTTTGAGCCTTCTACTCATGAACTCTATGACATAGGGACAAGTTGGTTAACTTTTGTGAGCCTCATCTGTGAAATGTGAGTTTCCTCATCTGTGAAATGTGAATAATTGTTCTCCCTTTCAGGGTTCTTGCAGACATTAAAAGAGTGAATGCATAAAGGGAAGATAGCATGGTTTTTAGCACACTATTAGGGCTCAAGAGATGGCCAGGGGGCTTATTTTTTTCATTTACTATTATTTTCCCATTCTTTTCTTTCTATTTAGCTCTTTCTCTGGTAATATTAAACAAAGACATTCAAATCCCCAATCTGAGGAAGGCTTGGGTTGAAAGTGCTCCTAGTTCCTTCGAACAACCTGCTTCCTCGTTTGGTGGGATCCTCAGGTCCTACAGAAGCTGCTCTTGAGTCTTATTTCTGCATGTTCCAGCTCCCTAAATTTTTCTTCTGTCCTTTCACTACTTTGTAGTATGATTTTGAAACTATAAACTCTCCCATTCCTGTCTG
>JAQZBX010003577.1:0-28405 GCA_029593785.1 Cabassous unicinctus | reverse complement strand
ACCCCATGGACACACATTTGGTGGAAATAATTCTGAATCATATAATCCTTCTGGGGAAATTTGGGGTATAAGAAATAATCTCCAGAGAGGCTTATAAAAAAGGGAAATGGAAACCCTTTTGTTTTCTTTTTTATACAGTGCTTCCAAGTTATGACTCCTCTTCAGGAATGTATTCAGTTTGTTCAAATTCATCTCATGTCAGAAAATTATGTGAATAACCCTAAGTCCCCATGTAAGGTTGTAATCAAGAAAAGGATAAAAGCCTCATAACCACATTTGCTGTTCAGCTGAAACTTACACTTGCAGTATTTTTAAATTTTATTTTATCAAAATGTCATGATTGCTTTACCACGGCATCATGAGTTGCTATTTGTAAAAAATTACGTCTCTCTGGAATAAAGGTCATTTTCTGTGGGTGCATAAGTTGACATGAAAAATTATACCTACAGCAAACATTTATGTTTTGAATCATATGCATACAGGATGCTGTTGACCTGACAAACTGTTTAAATAAATCATCAAGATGGGATGCCATCTATCCAACAGTTTTGAAAGAACTTGAAAGTGAAATTGTAAAACCCTGGGCCACATGTGCCAGATGGTTCCCGTAGTAGAAGCCCGATTCACCCATGGCCTGTGCCCCCCAGAAACCCTGGGATAGTCAGAAGGGACCTCTGGGCCCTCAGATTACCCTTCCACTGTAGGAAAGGGGTGAAGCCATTCTACAGAGGAGGCTATTGAATGATAAGAAACCCTGAGCCAGAGTGGAAGGATGGCAGTGGTTAGGGGCTTGACTTCAGACCCAGACAAACCCCCGTGTGTGGACGCTGCTTGATAGTGCAGAAAGCACTGCCTGAATGTTGTGTGAAAAGCACTGTGACAGGGTGAAGAGCTGGTGTAGATGTCAAAGAAGAGGATAAATGGGTACTTCTCGGAATAAAAAGCATTAACCGTGGGGTCTTCTAGAAATCACTACCTCAAAATTTTTAATTTAACATTTTAATATTTTTATGGAAGAGAGAAGCCATAATGAAATTTCTATAGTGTGCAATCAACATTAATGTCTTCTAAATTCAAGATTGTCAAGCCAATAGAAATAAATTTCAGAAATATCAAAGAGGATTAGATGAGGGAGAGGAAATGTAGCTTTTTGATTTTTTAAAGTAGAGCTTCATCCTTCACGGCCCGGTGGATCATGAACCACATGCATAAGATGTGACGGACTGTTCCAATGGTTGCCCACCCCTCTGGAGGGCTTTGCTTTTTATTTGGCACTGATCATAGGTTAGTTTGAAAATGTTATTTTTTCCCATTTATATCTTGAATCTTGAATAACATTGTCATTTTCCTCCTAATATTACCAGGACTTACCAAAGAGCTTAGTACACAGTAGATGCCCAGTAAACCTTTGGTGTTATTTATTTACTTATTTTTACTGTTTGTTGTAGTAAAATATATATGACTCAGAATTTCCCATTTTAACCACGATTAAGTGTCAGTGATGTTAATTATATTCATTATTTATTCATTTAATCTGTTGCATCAGTAATATCTATTACCCAAACTTTTCATTACCTCAAACAGAAACTCTGTACTCATTAGGTAATAACTCTCCATTATCCCCCTCCCCCAATCCCTGGCAAGCTATTTCTATTTTCTGTCTCTATCAATTTTCTACTTCTGGGTGTTTCATAACAGTGATATTATACAATAATTCTCCTTTGCCATCTGGCTTGATTCACTAAACATGATGTCTTCAAGGTTCATCCCTGTTATAGCATGTACCAGGACTTCTTTCCTTTTTACAGCTGAATAATATTTAAATATACACATTCATCTGCTGATGGACACTTGGGTTGCTTCCGTTTTTCGGCTGTTGTGAATGATACTGCTGTGAACACTGGTGTGCAAATATCAGTTCAAGTCCCTGCTTTCTCTTATGCATATGTCTAGAAGTAGGATGGCTTCATCATTTGGTACTTCTATGTCCAACTTTCAGAGGAACCACCAAACTGATTTCCACGGTGGCTGCACCATTTTAAAATCTCACAAAATATATAAGGTTTCCAATTTCTCTGCATCCTCTCTAACACTTGTTATTTTCCATTTTAAAAATAATAGTTGGCCCAGCGGGTGTAAAGTGGCTTTGGTGGTATTGTTGAATACCTTGGCCTGGGTTTCCTAGAAAAAAGAACGAAAGGCAAGAACTGAGTTCTGATGCTTTCTTTGGGAGGTACAAAGTGAGGGCCATGAAAGTGAGGAGAAAGGGCAGCTAGAGAGGGAAGGCTGGGAAGCAGTGCATGATGATGCATTACCTTAATGGCCACTGCCTCATGACGGCAGCAGGAACACACAACAGGTCCCTTGGCACATACATTTCCTCTGCCAATTGGGAAATCATTGGTCAGGGCTTTATCATGCCTTGGAGCAGTCCATGGAAGCGGGCAAAGAAGGTCATTTTTCTGCCTGGCTCCTTCCTCTTCTCCTCTTTCCCATTGTTCAGAGTGTGCACTGGAAAAGGCAACTCCCCTGCACTTCTGGGTTGCAGCGTCCGGCCCCTGCGGTGGCCACTCAGCAAGCCAGACCTCAAGCCCTGCAGTGTGGTGTTACCTCTGGTCTGGAAGTTGTAGGGGTTGCTGAGAGCCCAGGTATACAGGCAGGTAGTCTGGCTGGATGTCCCCTAGTGAAAGGGGAGGGTCTGTCACTACGCAGCAAGTGACTGACTGGCCCCAAACAGCAAAACCAGACTGGCTCGGAATGACTTCGTCAGTCACAAAGGCAGCTGGACTGAAATGAGTTGCTGAGGATCACAGAGGTAGGTGAGGACAAGAGAATCAGATGAAGCTGGTGAGATGTATCTGAGAGAATGCTGCTGCTGCTGCTGATAAGCACTGCACTCATTTTTGGTTTTACTACTATAAGAAATGGAGCCAAGAAAGCAACAGGAGTCAACAATTAGGTGGAGGAAATTTTTATTGTAAAGAGGGGTTAAACCTTCGTCAGTCTAGAGAGGTGAAGGCCAAAAGGAGTTCTAATTAAAGGAGGATAGATCAGTTCACAACATCCTGAATTATTAGAAATAAGGGGTGCCTGCTGAAGCTTGAAGGAGAGAGTTAATTTTGGGAGAAATGAAAGGGAGTATATTTTTAATATCACTTAATTTAGTGGCTAGTAAATACAGAATATATTACTCTCAGAGGTGATACTGACAGAACATACAAATTGGCTGAAGAATAATTTAGGTAAGCTTGTGTTTTATGGAGACATTGTTGGCTATTATGAGGAAATTAAGTATGTTTAGGGTACTAGCACTAACCTTTTGAGATTGAGGTCATGAGAGGCAGCAGTGTCCTTCCTATAATATCCTTGGTGCAATTTTCAATGACTAAATCCTAGTCTGAATGGATCATTGGTCAGAGCCCATTTAGTGTTTTGCATAACCGTTTTTGTCATTGATATCCATGGTAATTTCAGGGGCTTTTTCCTTGAGGGAGGTGTGGGGGCTGTGGCGGGGTGCATGAGAATTGTCTCTCTATCCAGGTAAGCAGCCAGCATACCTGTAGAGGGCCAGTGGCCACTTAAAGGATGACACCGCCTTTCTCCATAGTCTATTAGCACTTAATTCTCCTCTACAAACCCCTGAGAGATTAAATGGGCAGTCAATCCACTTGATCTTTGCATACTCATTTGAAACACAAATGAAGTACGTTAGTTTCATCATACTGATTCTGTACTCTAGTTCTTTCCCTAAGTTGATCTCTGTACTTGGAATCCCTTCTTTCTCTGTTTATCCAAATCCATGCACCAAAAGGCTAAATCCGATTCCCACATTCTCCAGAAAACCTTCTCGAACCACTTCATTCTTCCTGGCTTCTCGCTGCTTTAAATCTTCTGGCATTTATTGTCATTTTCATATATATCCAGCTGTGTTGTCTTGACTTGGTTGCTAATCATTTGATTTATACATAGATCATATTGCACTAACTAGATTTCGGCCCTTTTACGATTAGGAGGGAGGTCGCACAGCACGCTCACACTTCCCCAGCATCTAGCACACCAGGCACTTTGCTCATGCATGGTTAACACTTGCTGACTGTCAGATTGTCTTCGTGAGAGGAGAGTATGTGCCGCATCCAGCCAGGACTCGGGGGGGCACGCAGCCCTCGGTAGCCCCTTATGAAAATGCTTCCTCATTGCTTTTGGATAATGAAAGCAGTCCTTAATTTTCACTGAGAGTAATAAAAGTTACTGCCCCTTTTAGTGTTGGTACTAACTCACTCCCACTCCTCCTCCTCCTCCTCTCTGAAAACCTGCTGTTGAATTCTGAAGACCTCCTAATTGATAATAAAGAGATCTTAATCTCCCACCTGATTTTACAAAGAGAATTCACTGGCCCTGTCTTTTCCCTTTTGTCCCTCTGCAGTGGCTTTTGGGGTAGTTGTTAGCAAAATGCTGAAGGCGACATACATCAAATATGGAAACCCATCATGACTAAGTTCCTTACAAGCTCAAATCAACATCAAGCTGGACTCACTCCCTCACCAAATCTCTCCTGGGGTCTCAAGTGCCTTCTTCAATTTCTCTCTCCTGGAAAGAATTTTGAGAATGGGAATCCCTCTGCAGTAGGCGGTAGAGAAAAGATTTTGGAACAAGGATGACTTGAATAAGACGTCTTTGAACGTAATTCTTAACTTCTATCAACGTCAGGTTCATTATCTCACAGATGCTTCTTGTGAGGATGAAATGAGATGAAAATAGTAATCTGGATGTCCCAAATGAGTATAACTGGTGTGCCATTGACAGGCTGGGAACCCCTGCTTGTCTCACACCCTGGCTACCTGCTTTAAGCAAATGCATTCATCCTAGCAGGGGAAGATGCTGCACTAGTGCCCCATGCTTCTTAGAAAGAGTAATATGCTGTACTTGAAATGAAGAGTCAAGCCTTCAGTAGGGAGCAGTTCCCAAGGCCCTGCAATAATCAGATGTGTTGCTGAAAGGCTTCCTTGAAAACATCTCCAGTGGAGAGAACAAAATTAAATGCCCTTAAATCAAACTTTTTACACAATATACCTGTCCCCT
Organism: Cabassous unicinctus; assembly: GCA_029593785.1. Classification (NCBI taxonomy): domain Eukaryota; kingdom Metazoa; phylum Chordata; class Mammalia; order Cingulata; family Chlamyphoridae; genus Cabassous; species Cabassous unicinctus. The sequence goes on along the minus strand of JAQZBX010003577.1, from coordinate 23,326 downwards.
CCTAGGCAAGATGAAAAAAGCCTTGCAACTGTGGGGCTTAATTCTTTTACCTCTTCCCTCCTCTCTTTGCTGATCAGCCTCTGAATTCAGCTCCCTGCCTGGGGTTAGCTCACAAGTGATCCTGAGGCCTCCCAAAGGTTCGTCTGTGCCAGTTGCTCACTGTTCCACCAGCCGAGATGTAATCAGCTCACAGAGTCAGGGTGGGTAAGATGCAACTTGAATTAATAGCTTCTGTCTGTTGAGAAGGTCTGCTGAGAACCATGAACTCAGAGCAGAAAGAAAGAAGTAGCCCATGGGCCACTGGGAGCCCACTGGTTTGGGATTAGGGTAGGAAGCCAGGGTAGCAGATAGGATCTATGAGGTTCTACCTTCATTACTCAGTGATCATTATATTTGGGATATTGGGTTAGGATTAGGGTGAGGGTTAGGGTTAGGTTTAGGGTTAGGGTTAGGGCTATATGTTTTGGAGCCTTTGTTGCCTGTGTTTTCTGTAAAACAGGAAACATGGTACTCATCCTGCTTCCTCTCTGGAGTTCTGATAAGGATTATATGATCCAAAGTATTTGAAAGAACTCAGTAAGCCTCAAAAGGGGCTGGGCAATTGTTGGGTACCATTTGTGGAAAATAAAAGCCCAACAATTATTATTATTATTGAGTGGATTTTCTCCCATTGTTTTAAATGAACACCTTGAAGAATTTTGTACAAATTTGTGTCCTTTACACATTTCTCATCGGCAGTTGGGATGAAGCTATCCCCCATACCATGAAGTTTTACTTTGGATCACTAATAATGCATTCCACTCAACCTACACTGGTTTCCTTAACTCCAGCTATGAAACCTCACAGAAGAATGTCTCTTCACTCCTGACTGGTAACTGACCCTGTGGTCCTGTCCAGCTGTATGTGGCTTATGTTCAGCAAGGCAGAGCCAGCCACACTGGGCATTGCCTAAAGCATTGAGAGATGCCCTGGCCTTGAAGCCAGGGGGCTGAAGCTTCAAGAAGTGCTTCAGCTCTGATAATCCATGCAGGGAAGAGGGTTGATGGGTCCAGAAGGGCCAGTGCAGTTTAGTGTTTTATTCTAGCTCACTATCTCAAGGGATCTTCTCTCTCAACCTTTTCTGTAATTTATTGCAAAAAGCTGAGAATTCCTGTTAGGTTCTGGGCATTGTTGCCTCCAGTTCTTTGAAATAAGGAGGATGATTCCTGTTGCCTTCGGGAATGCAGTCAGCCTGATGAGTTAGGTAATGTCTGGACAGATGCTGAGCACTGTGAGGTAGGAACCAGCAGGAGGGTAGGGTGCCTGAATGCAGAAGCATAGAACACTGAAATGAGTATTCAAATCACCAGGATGGGTCCTGCAGCCCTGGACTTGCCAGCTGGGGTCTGAGATGAGGGAGGGGTTGTGAGGTCATGAGGAGAGGGATAGGGAAGAGAAAAGGGGAATGCCCCCATTTTTCTCCATAGAGTCCTTTCTCTAGCACCCTTGACTTTGCAAGTGAAGGCTCTGCCCCCCTGCCCACATTCCAGAAGCAATCACGTATGTGGGGAGCTGTGGTTGTTTAGTTCCAAGGAACCCAGATATCAGGACTAACCAGGTTGCTAAGAAGCAAAGACAATTCCACTCTTCACGTTGTTTTGGGTGGCATCATGCTCTGCCTCGAAAGAATAGGCACAATGTGGCTTCTGTCACCTCCAGTCCCTAGGTCTCTTCTGCTCTCCAGTACACACTGGGCTTTCTCTCAGCCCCTCGGTAACACTGGGCTTACCCTCACGACTTCCTTTGGTGCTAAGTGGGACCAGAGGTCCTCTCGTTTCCTTGCATCTGCTTCAACCCTGCTGACAATGCCCCTTGGCTGTTCTGCTCCATCAGCAAGGCCACCATTTCAGTTCTTCTGTCTTGAACTCTTGACACATTTAACCTACCTCCCTGCTCAATCTGGGTCCTCACACAAGACCCAGACTCCTGAAAAGGACGCCAGGAGTATACTTCACAGCTGTGTCTTTTTTTAACCTAACTTTAGGGTCTACTCAGATCAGCAAATCATGGAACAGTGTAATGTGAGGGCCAGTAGAGGCTTAAAGGAGTTGGGACTAGGAAAGAGATGGAGGGGGAAATGATAACTTTTATAGAGCACTTCTTTCATGTCAGGAGCAATAAAATATTTCCTTCCATTTTTAGCCCCAACTCTACAAAGTATAGAAATAGGTGGATAGGTATTATTACCTACTTTTTTATAGATGAGAAACCCGAGGCTCAGAGAGGTTAGGAGTTTGCCCACCGGCACACAGCAAGCAAAAGGCAGAACTGATTTTCACACTCAGGTCTGTCTGATTTTAAAGACCACGGTCCTCCAACTAATGTTCTTTTTCTTCATTAAGGTTCACCTGGGCCCATGCTGTCGTTTTCCTGCTAGGAGACATTGATTATCACTTGCTCAGGTCATATACCTGTTTTAGGGGCTTATATCTCTCAATCTTTTATGCAGTGTTCTTCCTATAAAGCACCCAGCACCCCCTTTTATCCTCTGTAGGATTATTGTCATGTTTGGTGGTGTTATCTCTGATTTATGACTGAAATCTGAAACATTTTATCCCCCCATTATAAAGCTCACATGTATTTTGTAGCAAATGAAGTTAACCTGGATGTTCTGACACTGGCTAGGTTTCTCTTTATATACAGTATATATATTTTAAAAATGGCAACAACAAGAAAAGAAAAAAACAAACAAAACTTTGCCTATAGAGTTTTAAAGTCACTACTCTTCTGATTTCTCTAGGAATAAAATTCTCCACACTTGTAAGCAGTCTCCATTTCCAAACCTCACCTTACAAGTATCTAATACTCAAGCAATGGGATGGTCCAATGAAATTTTAGTATTGGATCTGCTGAGCTCAATTCAGAAGGGAAAGACAGGCCTCTGCCTATGACTGATGGATTCTATGCCAGGGAAATGTCTTCATACGATGCAGCCTGGACATACTGTCCAGTCAGTGGGAAGCCCTCTTTCTAGTAGCTGGACTTGTCACCTCAGTTTCTCCCATACAATTCCAGAGCTAAGAGGAAAGCTAAGGCAAATAGCAATTTATTCAGAAATCTGAAGAGACACCCGCCTGTGTGAGTGAGATAGGAAGTGCTAATATTCATTATAGAAGAAAGAACTTGCTTTTTGTCACAGAGGGCCCTCCTTGTGGCTGGGAGTCAGAATATTGTATGAAAGGAATACACTTATTTAAGAAGAGGAAAAAGAACCCCCAGAAGATGGGAGAATTGAATAACTAGTGGGAACTAGCCTTAGGAAGGACTTTTCAATTAGATTATGGAAGTAAGTTTCTGTCAGGGTTTTGCTGCGGACTTTTAGCTCCGTGTGAATCCAGATCAAGTAAACCCCTTTGGGATGCCTAAGGTGAGGAGAAAACCCTTTGCAAGAAGATGGCAGGCAGGTGATCTCATAACCAGAGTGACTCGCAAGGCCGGGTCCTCAAGCCTCATTTCAATACTGAGTTTATGTGAAGTTTCCCAATGTGTAATGCTTACCGGAGTGGCTGAGGATGTTTTAAGGTTGAGTGTCATTGTTGCACCTCCGCATTTCAATACTTAAATAAAAATCAAATGAACATGCTTCCAGGGATCTTTCCAGCAAGAGCTTGCATGTAGGAGCTCCATTGCTTCTCTTTTTCCAGCTCTGATGGCATGTCGCTGCTTCTTTTTGCGTAGAGTGATGCTCACAAAATCAGCAACATGTTAGTAGCTTTTTTTTTTTATTGTGAAAGAATCCAATTCATCAAGATTTACAAATTAGTTAACATAAAGAATAATTCTTTTTAAATTTCCAGTCTATCTGCTATAACCTCTTTATTCTCATTTTTAATATTTTGTTCTGTATTTTTATCTCTGTTTTTTAATAACAATTTGCCAGTTTTTTGTGTACTTTTTCCAAAGAGCCAGCTTTTGTCTGTATTTATCATTTGAACTATTTTCTGTTGTCTAATGCTGTAATGGTAGTGATTAAGGCCAAAGACTTTGGAGCTAGGCAAAGCTGGATTACACCCTGACTTTGTCATTTAGTAGCTGTGTGAGACTTAATGTCTCAGAATCTTAATTTCATTATTTGTAAGATATAGCTAATAATACTGCCCTTACAGGAGTAATGTGAAGATTAGACAAGATAATTATGTAAGGCACTTGGTTTAGCACTTGGCTTATGGCAATGGTCAATCATCATCATCATCATCATCTTTCCACTTATTTCCTTACATTTTTTCTATTAAATAAATCCTTAACCTATTTATTTTCATACTTGTTTTAATAATTCATTAAAGGGCATGAATTCATCTATGATTGGAATTCTGGTAGCATCCCACAATTTTTATTAGTGTTGTTCGACATGAAATTTCTTAGTTATATTCTTTAAAACCTAGTGTATAATTGAGGATTTGATTTCCTTTTTAACTTTGTTTAGGGGAAGGATTTTAAGAAGTTCCAAGCTACTGGTTTTGCTTATTTCTTAGTTAGTTTGTTTAAACATGTAATAATAGTTTTTAGTTTGATTATATTTTTGTTGGAATTATGTGGCCTTTAGCATTTCTGCTTTGAGGAATTGTCGTTTTTATGGTCTAAATATGGGCATTGCTTATTAAATCTTGCTATGTTATTTGGTGCAGAAAAATGTTCATGATTATTCATTGCGGGGTAAATCTTTATATCAATATGAAATTACATCTTTGGCCTATTTTTTGCATTGGTAGACTGCTAGTTTGTCAGCTTTTCTTTTGCTTTATTTAGCAGACATATATTTATCCATTCTTGCACTTTTTTCCTGTCTGGGTCACTTGGTTTTTGGTAGGTTTCTTGCAAGCAGCATAGGTTTGGATTTTATTCCTGAACCTAAATTGAGAGTGTTGGTCCTTGAATGGGCTGGTATAATCCATATAATTTTTACATAATTAACATTTTATCAATTCTTCCTGGCATGTTCCTATTTCTTTATCTCTTGTTTATTCACTCTATGCAGTATGTTTTATTTACTTCTATAGCCCCTATTAAGGTATTTTTTTTATCTTAGCAGAAAATGTTTATAACTATTAGTACAGGAAAAGGACGGAACCTCTCTTCTGGCTTTCCCAAATTGACTAGGGCTTATATTGCCCACTTTAATTGTTAGTGCTTTCTGATGACACATAAGACTGGAGAAGGAGGCTGGGGCTTATTAAATTTTTGACTCTGACCCTCTAGTGAAACATGCAAAAGGCACCTGACTTCTGTGTTGGGGGTAGGGAGAGGGGTGATTCTTTTAACAGCTTCTCCCTAAATCTGCTGTATTTCTTTCCCTGCTATTTTAGGACCAAGGGGCTGCTTCTGCTGGTAGTTAGCTTTCAAGAAGTGTCAGGGATGCTAATGGATATGCTTGGGGCAATTCTGTGTGCTATTGAGAAAAAGGCAAAGAGGAAGGAGGAGTGGCAATGACAACACAACAACAAAAGGCAGGAGGGGGAAAGGTAAAGGAAGCACAGAAAGCATTAAAAATAATCCAGAACAAAATCCACACTGTTCTGTCTGGAAATGGCCATTCCGGAAGTCTGTGGAGTTCTAGAGGAACTGTCTCCAAGAACTCAGCAGGTTTTGAGCTTTCACATTGCTCAAAAGGTTGAGAGATCTGGGAGAAAAGGAGAACAGCCCGGGAAACGAAATACTCTTTGCAGTTCTGCAGTTTCTTTTGAGTTGAGAAGGGCTCTTCAGTCAGAGCCTCCATCCAGAACCTTGTTGCCATGGCAACCCACTTACTGCCTGCAAGGCTGTGACAGCCTCGCTCTGAAGATAGTGTTGCTGAACCAGAAAATGGAATAGGAGTTTTGTTTTCTAGATTATTAATATTTTATATACATATATACACACACACACACAGAGGGTACAGGAATCTGGGTATTCAGTAGTGAATCCTATTTTTCTTCCGTAGCCTTAAACATTAATTCTATGCATTTGTTTAGCACCTACTATATACCAGCACTGGTAGGTGCCAGGGATCACAGGGGTGCGTAAGATGTAATCCTTGACGTTGATGAAGCTACTGTCTATGGTGGGGTTTGTGGGACACACAGAGACAGGTATAGAAAAAGTTACCACCCGATGAGGTACATGCCACAACGGCTTTATGTACAGTGTGCTTCACGAGCACAGAGGAGGGTGTAGTTAATGTTGGCGGGGCGTTGGGAAGGCTTCCCAGCGAGGACCACATTCAAAAGCTGACTAAAAAGAGTGAGTAGGAATTTTTCAGGCAGAGAATGCGAGAAGGGAATTCCTGGCAGTGGGAACATCTACTAAGAGACAAATAAATCACAATACGCGTTGTGTGATCCCAAGGCCCTCCAACCAGGAGCTTTTGTCCTCTCTGCGGCGCCTGCCCGTCAGGCTCTCGAAGGTTCCGCTGCCTTTGGTTGGCTTCAAGTCTGTGGAGCACAGCACCTCTCAAGCCCTTGGGGGCTTCCACCTATATACTTGCTTTAAGGGACAAATGCATTTCTAACATTGTGTGGAAATGTAATATTGACAAACCAAAAGCCAGGGTGGGGGGTGAGTTTGGTCAGGGCTGTAATGACAACTTGTAATTAAATGTTTGAAAATGACTTGTTTGGGGATTAGAACACTTGCTCCCTAAGAAATACCCGGCATTAGTTTGGCTCTCAGCATTGACGTTTGTAAAAAGGGACATACCTGTTCTGAACTACCTAAGTAGCTAGTTTCTTTATGCTCCTCAGGAGGTTCTAATTTGCATACTGACACCAAGAAGATAAAGATAAATTACTTCTTTCAGAGCACCAGAGAGCAAGGCCCACCTCAGTAATGGTCCACAGAGCCCCTCTAGGATCAATGCCAGTCATCCCCTGAACACTCCATGCATATTAATTGGTGATAATTGAGAAATAACACCTGCCATCCTTTAAAAAAAAACATCTCAACTGCTTGAGCACTTTTATCCAAAGATTATTTGCATCGCCTAGATTCACTAAATAATCAGATTATACTTATCACACCAATCTTACTACTAATATATATGTAGTCTTTTATTCATTCATTCCACAGCTCTGTTCAAGGCACTGTGGTGGGGATTCAATATGAGAACAAGTCTTATTCTTAAGAACTTTGCAATTTACTAGGTTTGTGGAAGGGAGGGTGGAAATGTATAAATAAATATGATACAAAGCAGAATGAAGCAATTGATATATATATATATATATATAACCATGAGCTGTGCTTCACCCATAGCACATTTTGTAAATATAAAATGATTGATAGGATAAATAAACATGCTATAAACATGCATGCAAGAAATGATTCATTTTGGTGAGTGTCCAGAGCTTGCACGACAGAAATGCTTTATAGAGGAAGCAACATTTATGTGGAATTTGGAAGGGCTTGTGCTATTTCATTAACAGTGAACTAGAGAAGAAGTCTAATGCAGGCTGAGGTAACAGCCTTGGCACTAGCGGCTGGGATGTGGCATGTCATAGAGTGTGCCTGGGAAATGGTGAATCAGTGAAGAAGGATAAAATGTGAGACCTCTGGGATTGGGGGACTTATTTGTGGAGGATATTGAATACCGTGATGAGGAGATTGGACATTATTTTTTGGGAGAGAGGTGGAAAATGAGTAGCCATTGAAGATGTTTGAGGAGGGAGTTGACACTATTATATTTATTGTTTGCTGTCTGCCTACTCCCACTAGAATGTAAGGCAGAGGTTTTTGTCTGCTTTGTTCACTCTTGTATCCTAAGGGCTTAACACAGTGGCTGGTATACAGGAAATCCTCAGTAGATATCTGCTGAGTGGTATTCTACCAGGGTTTTAGGAACTTATTTCTGGGGATGATGTGGAAGTTAGGAAAACGTAAAGGATTTCGGGCAGGAGGTTCAGGTAGAAAGCTATTCTGGCAACTCAAGAGAATACTTACGAGATGTTGAAGCTGAGTGTGACACTGACAAAGGAAAGAAAGAACTGAAAATGGGAGGGCTGAGGAAAGCTCTGGAGGCCTTGACCACTGATTGGATGTGGGACTGAGGGCAGGCTAAGGGTCAACTATGTCCCTCACGTGTCTGAAAATAAATGGCTGGAACTGCCATTAGCCAATGTACAGAACCCCACAGGAGGAGTTTCCAGGAAGTTGGGGGTGGGGGCGGCCAAGGAGAGTGTGATAATGGCTTTGCCTTTGGAAAGGTTGAATTTGAGGTGCCCTTGAGAAATTCATGTGTACACTTACCGAAGGGAAAGATTGGAGAGAAGAACTCAGCAGGAAACATGAGGCCTGAAGTTAGAGATGTGGGAGTTACTACGAGAGGAATAATAACTGAAGTACAGAGATGAGGGGACCAAGGTCTCTCAGGGAAGGAATAGTGAGCAGGACTCTAAAGGGTGGAAGACAGAATCTGGAGAAAGCATGTGTTTAACAGGTAGGAAATTCAAACCTTTGAGAAATGACATGAAGTCAGGACTAGACTTAGGAGAGCAAAAGGCCAAAGAAGTCAAAAGAGAAGAGTTTCCTGATTGAGGACAAAATCAGAACTCACTATGGTTGGAGACCAAGTAGGGTGAAAGCTACCAGAGCCCACTGGGCCTGATAGTCAGGGGGTCCTAGTAATTTTAGTGGAATCCCAGAAGCAGAAGGCTGCAAAAGTGTTAGATGAGATAATAGTGGACAAATGTAGACTGCTTCTTTAAGACATTTGGCAATGAAGAAAAAGGAAGGGTTAGGCTTTAACTTCAGGGGAAATCAGAATTGATGAAAGATGTCTTAGTTTTTATGAAAGGAAGAATGTTTATGAGCCAATGGGAAGGAGACTGTTATATAAAGATTTAACAATAAGCTCTTAGTTGTTTCTATAAATTGGGGAAGAAATTATTTTGATTCTGAGAAAAGAGGTATTATAAAACATGTTTTTATCTACACATAAAATAAAAGACCATAATTTAAATGTGATAATGTCAAACACAGTCTATAAAGATCATCTTTGGTCTTAATGGCAATTATCATTTTGGCAGTCTCAGATTTGATATATGGAAAGTAGGCTTTTTTTCTGTGAAGGTTATGAAGTCAAAGATTTCGTGACATCACAGCCTGCCTCACCAGTTGCCCTGGTGATGGCTATATAGTCCAAAGCAGGGTGATGCTCAGGACAGATGAGTGAGAACTTGACACTCCTAGAATTTAGGTTTCATGAAAATGTTAGGAATCATAAATGTTGAGATAACTTGAAAGGTTAATGGATCTTTCACTCTGTCTTCTAGATAAATTTCATGGAAAGTGTTTCAGAATAATGAAATGCTCTAGGTCACTATTAATGTACCTTGGAGCTCAATGCTAGTGGTCTTGGTTTTTCTGGGGGGAATATCATACTGGAATATTATGTGGGTGATCTTTGTTGTGACTAAGTGAAGAGTAGAGTTGACACATACACAAAGGAGACTTTTTATTTTTTTTAAACCAAATAATATAGTCAAATAGAAAAAAGTAATTTTTGTTTATTCCTTTGCTGAAAAGTGGAAGATTTTATCTTGTCCTGTGGATAGAATTATTATTCTAGAAATGTGCATTTGGTTGAAATATGAATAGAAAAGTTACTATACATTTCATAGCTGTCTTCTGTCCAGCATCCAGAGACCACAGAGTTTGGATCAACATGGATATCCTGTCGATCAGTGAATGGAAAACTATGGTAGCAGCTCAGAGGTGCTTTGGTTTGAAACATGATTTGAAAACAGAACGAAAAGATGTCAAATGCTGAAGGCAATACTGATGCAGGTACACTGAGAAATAGACGTGACCAAATATCCAATAGTAGGGGACTGGCTAAACAAACCATGGAACCTCTCAGAATTCATCATATGTAAATATTACGCATATTCAAAAACATGGAAGAAAGCCAATAAAATGTTCAAGGAAAAATCCAAGACACATATCTATATTCAGTATGATATAAGTTTTGTATAATTAAATGTTGTGCATGTAGATACATCTGCCTAGAAAAAGATCTGAAGGAATATGACACCTCAGAAATGCAAGCAGCAGTTATCTCTGGTGATGAAATTATGATTATTATTTTCTTCTTTTTACTTTTATGTACATGCCAAGTTTTATATAATGAGAATGCATTATTTTTATTATAAAAATTATTTTAAACTTGAACTTAAATACATAGAAAGGTAATTTCACATCTCTTCTGTCTTTCCATTTAGGTTTTCCTCTGAATAACGTCTGGGTTTCAGGGACCTAGTTTTATAATCACTGTGGGCCTGTGTTTACAACCAAAGCTCAGTGTGAATCAGAACAGGCTCTGTTTGACTCAAGACTAGAGCAAATCAGAACTGACCTGTTTACCAGATAAGACATTTTCCTGTGGGTGAAGTGGGTGGGAGCCAAGAAAGGGGAGGTGTGCCCCTCCTGGTCTGTGGGGCATCGAAGGGGCTGCCCTGAGTCCTGCTGGTTCTGCTCCTCCTCCTCCTTCCCCTCCTCCCCCTTCTCTACCATTTCCTGCCCATTCTCTCCTCCTTCTCTTCCTCCTGCTACTTCCCCTTTTCCTCCTGATCCTCCCTCTCCTCTTCCTCCTCCCCCCCTTCTTTTTTCCCTTCCTCCCCTGCTCCTCCTCCCCTCTCACTTCTCCTCCCCCTCCTCCTGCTCCTCTTTCTTGTGATGGACATGCTTCTCCTACTGCTCCAGTGCTCTTTTGGTGGCCTTGAACCATGTGCACTGCAGGATGAAGAGCTAGCTCAGGAAGTGTTCATGGGCATCATTGATAAAATGCACCGGGAACCAGAAGACAAAGTTAGCATTTTGATTGTGGCCACCCATATGAGGCCAATTAAAAGTTGATATAAAAAGATATATATATTTGTGGTGATAGATACACAAACTTACTCATGTGATAAAATTGCATAGAACTATCATCCTTTTGTTAGTTGTCCTGGGTGAGGCCGATGAATTGGAGGGTAGGTTTTGGCTGCAACTCTGCTGAGATTCAGGCTCAATTGGCATATGAAAAGCAGGAATATTTAAGTATCTGGGACACATATTTAATGGGTATAGTGCTAATTATAGGTTCAAATAAAAAGGGCATAAGAACCATGTGTAGGAAAATTACAAATGAGTCCAACTCTGATACATCGGGGGGATAGGTTATCATATATTCCAAGGTAAAGCCCGTTGACAGAGTGTCAAATTCCTGGGGTTGTCTGCCCTGCATATAGTGTCCAGATGTCTCTCAAGCTCTCAGGAGACCCCCTGCTTGAGGCATTGCTTACTGCAGCAATCAGTGAGATCCTCCTAAGTCGTGCATAAGTGTAACCTCTGGAATGCCCTTCTGACTCACTTTGAAATCTCTTAACCATAAAAACTCATTTGTATTTGATATTTCCCCCTTTTAGTTAAGGTCTTTTTCCAAATGGATTGCTAGTTGGTCCTTGGTAATTATCCCTCAGTGCCAGGGAGGCTTATCCCTGGGAGTCATGTCCCATGTTGGGGGAGGGGGGTAATGTAGTGCATTTATATGCTGAATTTAGCTTAGAGAGAGACCACATTAGAGCAACAAGGAAGCTTTCAGGAGGTAACTCTCAGAATATATAATACTAGGCTAAGTTTCAATTTCACAAGAACAAGGTTCATAAGTACAACCATCAGTATCAAAGACCTGTCCTCCTTCACTAGGCACTGCCCATGGACTTTAGGGATTCTTGCCACTCTATTAGAGAATGTAACAAGACTGCCCAGGATGGGAATTCAATATTCTTTCAGTTTTTGTGTGGTTTTCCACCCACTGAGATGACACCCCATGACCACTAGAACACATTCATATTCCATAGAGGCATGACCCAGGTGCACCCCTCCCCACACATCCCCGCCCCCTCCCACCGACATCCCACCAGTGATCCTCCCCTGCCACAGTTGTGATTCTTCTGCAATCCAGAACCTCTCCCAAAACAAAGCCAAATACCACACACACACACACACACACACACACACACACACACACACGAGTATTAGTAAAACTGGGGAATTCAGAATAAGACAGGTTGATTTTATCACTGTCAATCTCCTGGTTATGATGTTGTACTATAGTTTTGCAAGCTATTACAACTGGGGGCGGGGGTGAAAGGAACATGGGATCATGTATTATTTCTTACAATTGCTTGTGAATCCACAGTTATTTCAAAATACAAAGTTTAATTAAAAAAGAAAAAATATATGCGAGCTGCTTTAAACATGGAAGAATCAAGGCCGTCATTCAGATGTGTAAGATCCATTGCCTATCTGACTCAGGATTCTGCTCTGATAGTAACAATAAAGGGTTTTAAAACAAATATCTAGTAAGAAATTATGTTTTAGGCACTATGGTAACTACCTTTTTTGCATGCATTATTCTCCTTTAATCAACACATAGACCTTAGGAAGAGCATTTTCATTATCCACAGTTGACAGAGAAAAAAAACAGGGCTCAGAAAAGTTAAGTAATTTGCCCAAATTCACTCAGCTAGTAATTGCAAAGTGAGGAACCAGCCCCAGTGGTCTGATTCCAAAGCGTGCACATTAACCGCCATGCTGTACTCCTTCTGTCTTCTGTGGGCCAACATGTTTGCCTTGCTTTGAATGATATTCATCTCAGAGAGGGGTATATTGTCTCCTCCCAGCCATCATTTCTTTGTTGTGAACCTTTGTGTCTCATTCCTCTATGAGTTTATCTACACACTACCTACACTTGCTTATATGATCAAGTTTACTATCTCTAGTCAATCAAGTTTACGCTCTGCTATGCAGAGACTGTCTTTTAAAATTGAGCTCTTTCTGTTAAATTTCAGTGGGAGACTCCCTACCTCATTCCCACCTACTAACTAATTAGCAAGATCAGGTAGAGCTTGTCTGTAGCGTGTTAGAGCAGCACATACAGGTGAATCCTGTAGCCAGCAGTGCTGGAGTCATGGCAAGGCTGGGAGGGCCTGAAAACTGTTCATTGGGGCAGAGTCTAGTTTCTGGAACCAGGATGGCAGCTGAGTGCATGTAGGCGAAAACAAAGAACTGTGTTTAAATCAAGCAGGTGCACAGGAAGGAGGAAGTCAGGAAAATGAAGACTGAAACAAGTCTGGTTTAGGAACTAGCACAACCAAAAGAAACAAGATGTTAGTAGAGGAAAGCAGGGAGAAGAACAAATCCAAGCTCCAGAGCATACCAGTATTGAGGAAACTTTCTCCATAGCTCGGATTATCATATGTGCTTCCCACAAGGAACGGCCAGCCCAAGACCTGGCCATGCCTCACCCAGCTGGCACTAGCTCCAAGGTGCTGTAAGACTTCAGTCACTGAACCTTGAATGCCCTAATATTATTTAAGATCTTTTTTAGTTCTGGGTTGCTGGGGTGGGGGGTGGGGGAGTTGCTATGGGATATAGATTCTTTTTTGTCACATGGATCCTGGAAACAGCCTTGGGCATCTGTGACCTGGTTTGGAGAGAGTGCAGTGGTTCTGAGTTACTGTCTCCTATAGTGATTGACTTCCCCAGTGCTGCTCTGAGCCCGAACTCCTAGTGATAAAGAGAGACGGTTTCCAGATGATCGCTGGGAAGATGCTGAGCATGTGCAGAGAAGGCTGGAGAGTCGGCAGGACTGCTGATCTCATGCAGGTCGGCGCTGGGTCTGCTTACGTGTCCCTTTTCATAGAATGCTTTGTTCAGGGTGGGAAAAGAATTGTGTGGCTAAAGTTAGCTCTACAAAGATCTCCTGACAGAGAAAATGAAAGAGAACCTTCACAACCAGTCACAGGGGAGAGAGGTCAGAGCAGAGGGAGGAGCAGGAGATGATGTGGGGACAAATTAATGAGATGACTGTTGGGTATGATAACAGAGTGACTCTAAAAAGGCATAAGAGAAAGGATTCTGGGTTGCCCCGGGACTGTCTAAGCTGTGTGAAACATGGAGATAAAAGTTAACGTGGCTATTTTACTAGATTTGGGGGATGTCTGCACCACAGGCTTTTCTCCCCACCTCCCCTTCTCAGGCTAAAATCGCAAACCCATGGGCATACGGGATGTGAGATGAAGAGAAAAGAGATGCCTGTTTAGGAGGGAGCAAAATCCATGGAAAGAACAGAACATTCCATTCCCTTGTGGCAATACTGATCAAGTGCAGAAAGCTTGATTTGAATCCGTTTCCCCCAGATCAGACCTCATTACCTGCATCTTTATTTTAAAGGTGCCTTGGGGTCAGTGTCCCCAGTCTGGTGATCGCCCTTTAGGAATGCCTCCCTGGCAAGCAGAGCTTCACCTGGTGTGATTGGAAGGGGTGTGACAGCTACCAGCATAGCAGTTCTGGAAACAGCTGGCATTTGTACCACCAATGTATTCCTTCTTCCTTTGATGTTAACAAGTCTGTACACAAAAGCCACTGTCAGCTGCAGAAAACACGGTAATAAGTATTTTTCCCCTGCAGATTATGCAAATACCTAAGTGACCCCAGTGGTATCCAGAGCAATTTGCTCTCAAGTTGATTCCCACTGAAAGAATGAATGTTCCATGGAAACCAGCCTTGATGTGGATTGCAGAAATGAAGGGGGAGGTTTGTTTGCCATTGGGCTCTGATAAGGAGGCTGCCTGAAACCTTGGGCAGGGGGGATAAAAGAACGAAATGCTAAGCAGAGCAATGGAACATGGCCAAGAGTTTCAAAGCAACTGTGCAACACCACCTCCAAGTTGCCAGTCCACTCTCTGAGCTGAGTGCTATCAGCCTCTATGGATGTGGGCCTGTCAGCTGGGATCATATCACTGTAAGGACTGCTGCAGCCTCTAAAATCGTAGGAAATATACCCAATTCTACCTTACAAAAGGGGGCTGCTTACTCCTGCTGTGGGATGCTTCCCTTGCCAAGCAGGAGTCCAGTTTGCGGAGCTGGGATATACAGATGGTACACCAAAACCCCCACACCAATCTTTTAGTGTCCTCACTCTATCTTAGAAGCTATGTCAGAGATGATTACCATTCCATCAAGTGGAACAATAAGTGAATATTTAGAAAGCACACAATTTCCCTATGCCACCTAGCAGAAGAGTGCCATGTGCAGGCACACACTTGTAAGGTTTGATTGTAAATCCCTAGATCATGTCTACTCTGATTGGTCTGCAGCCAGCAGCATCAGCAACACATGGGAGCTTGTCGGAAATGCAGAATCTCAGATTCCACCCCACACTGGTCAGAACGTGCATTTTAACAAGATCTGTGGTGGTTTAAATGCATATTAAAATTTGAAAAGCATTGCCTTTAAGCACTGATTCTCAAGCTTGGATGCACATTGGAATCACCATGGGGGCTTTAAAAATATTGACTTCTGAATCCTGCCACCAGTAATTCAAATTAATTGGTATGTGGTGTAGCCTAGCATTGGTATTTTAACCCTATCTGACCCTTCTCCAGGTTATTTTAGTATGCAGCAGAGTTTGAGAGCTACAGCCTTGGATATTTGTATTCCAGTGGGGTCACAGGACCAGCAGTAAGGGGTATCACCTGGGAGCTTGTGCAAAGGCCCCACCTGAGACCTAGTGAATTAGAGTGTGCATTTTAACAAGATCCCAAATGATTCATGTGGACGTTAAAGTCTGAGATACAACTGCCTTAGAAGATGTCAATATTGCTTCTGTCAGTTAGCACTACTTTGGAACATACGTTGTCTGAATTGATCAGCCCTGGATTCAGATCTTAGCTCCGTTACTTAGTAATGTTGATCAAGTACTCTGACTTCTCTGAACCTCAGTTTTTCCATTATAAGAATCATAGTATCAGGGTAGTATCCAAGTGCCTGGCAAAGAGACAGTCTAAATGAAAGTGAACCTCTCTACCCACCAAGTCTTCATGCTAAAGGAACTTTGAATAGAATATTCCACCCCTGCCCCCAGCAGGCTAGCTTTTGTAGAAACCACTGTCTTCAGCTGTTAGAGGAGGACTACCTAGAATTTCACTTTGCTTGATCGATCTTACCTCTCAAACTCAGTCAGGCTTCCATAGCAATCTTTTTCTAAATCACGTCTACTTCATAATTAAAGGCAAGGTACCAGCTCATTTCCTGGTCTATTGAACCTGTATTAGAGGTAACCTGGAACTGGAGGAACTTTCACATGCCCTTTCCCTTAAGTCAGGGGTTCTTAACCTTTTTGAATCCACAAAGGGTTGCCAATCAGGTGAAAACTATGGGCCCCTTACTAAATCCACACTGTACTGTGTACTATTTAATAAATATATCACACCCGCACCAATACGTCCCCACAAGAATAATGTTTTTTTTTACTTTCAATTCAAGCTCATGGATCTCTGGTTAAGAACTCCTGCCTTAAGCGGACTGTGGTGCAACAGCATCGGCTTTGGACTGAAACCATTTTGGATCCAGACTCAGGCTCTGCCATTTGCTAATGTTTGATACGGGGGGACATTGCCCAATGTCTTGAACCTTTGTTTTCTTCTCTAGAAAACAGAGCTAATAAATCCCTACCTCCCAAGTTTTATATAGCTGAAAAAGCAGAGCCTGGTACATAGTAGGTGCTCTATACATATCTATTTCCTCTCCCTTTATATTAAAAAATAACTAAGCATTTCACCAGGATGATTGAACTCATATTTATTGTAGAAGATTGCTGGAAAAAGAAAGTTCGTGTATCAGGGACATATGTATAATTTTTGATCCTCTTTTAATCACTGGCCACTTTAGAATCAGAGGTATTATTATGACACTCCAGCCAAGATGGTGCAATGATGTATTGGTCTTATGACACATTTTATTAAATTAACTTTGAAATGTTACCTATTTTTACACTTAGGAAGTCATTCTAACTTAGTTCTCGTTTGATCTTTATAACTTATTTTAAAGGTCTCTTTGTACATAATCTTTCCTCTATAAGTCTGTGATGGCCCTTGGCCAAAAGCAATAAAATTCTGACCCAGTAAAATCCCTGTTAATAATTTTTCCCATGTCATGTATAGTTCATATTTACCCACCAACTTAG
Organism: Cabassous unicinctus; assembly: GCA_029593785.1. NCBI lineage: Eukaryota > Metazoa > Chordata > Mammalia > Cingulata > Chlamyphoridae > Cabassous > Cabassous unicinctus. Next base: position 6,309 of record JAQZBX010003577.1, on the reverse strand, counting down.
AGTTCTCAGAATACTATACTTCATTGAGGAAGAATCAAATATTAACATGTTTTATGGGTAGATAAATAAGGTAGCGAAAGGATAGAGAGAAGGGCAAATAATGAAAGCGTGAATGATAAGTAGTATGAAAGGAAAATATTCAGAAGTCTAATTAAAGATGAAAGATGCCTTCAACTGAGCTTTACAAGGAAGTGGAAAACTCAGTGAGTCTGAGAAATGTGGCTAGGCTATCTATTCTAGTAGACTAGAAATGGGAAAGATGAAAACTCTTCTACCAAAAGCAGTAAAACAGTGAAGAGATTCATAAAATATTGTGAAAGGAAGGACTCATGAGAGACCTTTAAGTCTGTCTTCTTTTTCTTGAGGCATGCCAACACTTAGTTCCAGAAAGATGAGAACTCATTTTTTTGCAGTTAAACACTGTTAGAGGAGGATATGCCATGGTCTCTTGATTCCAATCAGCATTCCATTTTTTAACAATTTCTAGTCACAGACAACTCTTCCTTATATCTGACTGAAGTCCCATGTGTCTTGTTCAACAATTACTTTTATAGACAGTATACTGCTAAGGGCTAGAGTTTAAAAATGGCATCCGTACTTGAGCATTATCACATCCTATGTAGTAAGGTTGTTTGTCTCTCGGGGTATTCTGTGAGTGTGTGTATGTGTAAGCATGATTTCTCCCCTTCAGAACAGCTTTGAAAGTTTTATCAGGTGTATCTCAAACATCTTCTAACAACTTGTCATAAGTGTACCATCAATGATTTTATAGACACCTTCCTAGTATTTATTTTCCTTTACTCTTTCTTGAACAATTGAGTTTCTTAGGTTTACTACTTCTTTCTGGGAAGCCTCAAGCAGACTCTTTGTGACATATACTATTTGAAAAACCAAGCTTCATAATGTAAGGAATTTCAATTGTATTTATTCTCAATCTTAGTTTTACCAAACAGATAAGGCCTGACATTGGAGTATGTATAGAAATCTCTAATCTCTGCTCCTTCATGTAGTCCAAGTATTCCTTGGAATCAAATAATCTCATGCTCTGTTGAATTTCCTCCTTTTTTTCTGGATAGTGTTTCTGTCTCCTTTTCCATCTCACCCTCCTTTACCTAATCACAAAATTGGAGTTCTTCAGGACTCAGCCCTAGGCTGTCTTTGCTTTTTGCTCTGCCTCCTCTTCCCAGGGGATGGCATTCACTCTTGGTTTCCATTGTCAGCAAAATGCCTATAACTGCTAAACCTGTATCTCCAGTCCTGATGTTCATTTGTGCTCAAAAGCCATGTGTATATTTGTATATTGAACATGAACATTTGTATATCTCACAGGTACTGCAAGTTAACATGCCCCAAACTGGATTCCCCATTTCTCCTTTACCTTTCAGACCTCTTCCTTCTGTTTTCCTCTACCTCATTAAATCAAACCACCATCCACTTAGGCTCTCAAGCCAATAATCTAGAAGTCATGCTTGAATCTTTCTGTCCCATATGTCCATACATGTTTGCACATGTACTTTGCTTATAGGAAGTCCCCTGTGTTCCAACTTAAAATCAACTCCAAGGGATTTGGAAGGTAGATATTTCTATTTTAGAATTGTGAAAGAAGACTTTACAAAGAAAGTGGGGCCTTTAAGGGCCTTGAATGCTGGGTAATGTAGAGTTAGCTAATAAGTGGTTCCTGAAGATAGGATTACAGATAGAGGGACAGAATGAGGAATGCTTTGAAGAGGTGAGAATAGGCTTGGTGCATGGGTGACAGTGATGGATGGGAAGCTGCAGGGAAGCAGTTTTGTCTTACTGATCTGGTCTGGCTGACTTCCTGTTGAAGTGGGCTCTCTGAAGTGGTGTGTTCCCCACTCCACTCCATTGGAGTCATGCTTTGTTTGGTATGTAGGCCAATGGTGTACACATTTGATAGTCTGTGATGTGAGAGAGTCAAAAAGAAATTACATCTTTCAGTGGAAGCTTCTAGAAAACAGGGCCCATGTTATGCTAAGGAATGGGAAGCTTCTAGAAAATAGGGGCCATGTTATGCAAAGGAATGGGGAAAACTGAATGAGGTGGTAGTTGTGAAAGGATGGATCCTGCGGGGAAACCAATGACTTATGTAATCAACTTTGTACTTTAAGGAAAAGGGAAGGAGAGGGGATATTTTCAGCAGATGTCTTATTTTCTATGATTGTTTCATGGATGCAGGTTGGATAAGCATCTATATGGATTTTAACTATTACATGAAACAGAGTATACACTTGATAAATGGAAGATCTGGATTGAAATGCAGTGGAAATGGCATTTGAGGATTAGGATTCCATAGCAGATAACGGATGAGTTTATTTTTAAACTTGTTCATAGCCTGGTTCCTGTGGTTGTCATCTGTGTGCATTGGGCCATCAGCGTTTGGTTAAATTGGTTGCAATCCCTGGCCCCTATGGATCATTCTCTCTCTCTTCTTTTAAGTACCTTCCTTTATGATGGGATATTGCTTCCCATTCTCTTTTATTTCTTTGAGTCAACAGTTTTGTCTAAATTCATCAGTCAGGGACCCATGAGAAAACAGATAATATACTCCAATGGAGTATTGTAAAAAGAGTTGATTGAGGTATTATGAAAGAGGTGCAGGAAGGAACAGTGTGGTATGCAGGGGCTAATAATAGCAAGGTGTTGTGGCCAGCCTTAGACCCGACAGGGACAGAAGGGGCAACGCCTGGAACCCTGAATGTCTGAGGGCTGTTTGGAGAGAGCATTCTGACTCCAGCTGGGAACTGCACTCAGGGGCTCAGCCAGCCTGAGGCCAGCCTGCAGGACTCCCACCCTTCTTCATCCTCCTGCTCTCCTGGGAACCCAGTCACAACCAGATGGCAAGGGACCACCACAGAACTAGATACAGGGTACCTCCCTGAGCACAGCACAATGGGAGGAAAAGTGGAGGGTGGATCTTGAACAGCAAATGAAAATCTCCTTATTGGGTTTCCATTGTAAATCTCTCAGCACCTCCACTTTGGTTTCACTTCGTTTATCCTAGGCACAGTCTTTAATTTTTTCCTTTTAAGTTATACTGTTTTTACATTAACACATGTGCTTAGTTATTTGTATGAATCTTCAAATGGAACCCATTTGATAGTGAGGCCTGCCAGTCTTCACCTGAGCTATGAACCCTCTATCAGAGCTTCTCAAATTGTAACGTACTTAGGAATCCCTAATCCTGTTGGCCTTCTGATTCTGCAGGTCTGGAGTGGAGCCTGAGATGCTTCGTCTCTAACCCACTCCCAGGTGATGCCCACTTTGCTGGCCCATGGACCGTGCTTTGAAGAGCAAAGCCCTCTACCATTTTCAAATGGTCTTTCGATAAGCTGCCAGCTGCCCCGAATTAGTTAGGTGAGGTGGTAGGAGGCTCCAGCTTTCTGCTGTTCAGCCTGCCATCTGTTACGTAATTATTTCTTGGCTCTGCAACTAGTTTCTAGGATTCTTGTGTACCATGTACTTCTCCAAGCCTCAAAACTTTTGCCTTCTATATGGGATTTCATGCTGCTCTCCTTCCTGGAGTTGGAGGGAACAATGACAGCAAATGACAATGGTTATCATTTTTCTCACTGTCGCTGGCATTTGGGTGAACACCTTTCAGCTTGATGCTAACCTGAGGCAAATAAGATGATGAGATTTTGGTGACTGAAGTGGTGATTTTTTGGAAATGATGGGTCTGTACTGTTAGGGTAAGTTTCCTTTTAACAGGGCAAAATATCACAGATTATAATTTTGGGTTTTTTGGCAGTTTGATATTGCTTATGAATTCTAGAAATAGATACTGGATTATGTTTGTAAACTGGTCTGTACCTGGGTGTGATTAAATTATGACTAGGGCTTTGATTGGGCCACATCAGTAGGATGTTGAGTCCCTGCTCCCTTTGTGGGCAGGGACTCACAGAGAAAACTTCACAGCAGAGAAGAAAGTTGCAGTTTTAATTCTGGAGCCCGGGAAGTAAGCACACAGAGGAGCAGAGAGAAGGCTCGATTAGACACGGGAGAGGTCCCGGGAAGAGAGACGAGCCATTGCTTGACAGTCTACAGCTGGCCTTGTGGAGATAGCAGAGCAGCTGAGCCCAGAGAGAGGCAGGCCCCAGGAAGAGAGGAACCCATGAAGCCTGAATGAACTCTTGGCAGATGTCGGCAGCCATCTTGCTCCAACTCCTGGCAATAAACTGGTGAGGGAAGTAACTTACGTGTTATGGCCTGGTAACTGTAAGCTTCTACACCAAATAAATACCCTTTATAAAAGCCAACAGAGTTCTGATATTTTGCATCAGCACCCCTTTGGCTGACTAATACAGAGTATCTTAACATATCCTTGGCTCTATTTTTACTGGGATTTCAGCAAAAATGTATACATTGCACTTATAAAATAGATGACCTGTTTATCAGAGGCTTAAGCCTCTACAAATAGTGGGAAAAGTGTAAGGAAGGGATTTGTTCCTCTTAAGTTTATATCAGACTCTAAGCTGTGGAGAACTTTGAAAATCTGGACCTACGAAAGTTAGAAGACGGAATATAAGAGAGGTTAATTCTGGGATATTACAGGTGCCACAGGGGCATTGTGTTCATAGACTGAGAAGGGATGTGCTAAGTGGAGTTAAAGAGATGGAAAATTAAGAAAGAGAAGATGAATATAAAGGTAGATTTATGTCATAATCAACTAGGGGAAGCAACATTTTAAAAGTAGCTATTTTAACCTAAATAATAGAAAAAATACTATTTACAGAGTGCTAAGAGTATGAACACTTTTCTACACATATACTTTCAGAACATGACTCCAACTCTGAAGAATAGCATCATAGTTAGGAAAACAGACTCTAAATAAAATTACCTGGGTTGAAATCTGGTGTGCACCAGTTCCTAGAGGTGTGACGTTATAAAGCTCTTAAACTTTTTATACTACAGATTCTTTGTAGAGTGAAATGGGTGTGACATGCTAACCCCACAGGGTTGTCTTGAGAAATAAAGGAGTTGATAAGTGAAAATTACTGAGGACAATGCCTGGAATATACTAATTTCTCAATCAATGCTAACAGTAAATATTATCAACTAGTCAATATTGATTTCCTTCTCCTATGTGAGTTCTTTCATGAAGCCATGCTGTGTCTTCCAGCTTGGTGAAAATATAGTTTACAGTGGAATGCCCAAGTTACTTATCAGAGGGAAATACTCACAGGAGTTGCCAGACTTTCCTTTAAATTTAAGGTACAATAAGCATCTATCCAGAAAGGAATATGGGAAAATTTTCTTGGTAGTTAGTACATAGTGGTCATAATTCTTAATGACTCAGAGGAGACAAAGAAGACACTGCTAAGGTGGAAGAAATCCATGCTTTCAATGGTATATCAAGGCTCTAAGTTTTTGGTACAGTTCTCCTTGGGGAATGAAAAGAAACTAAACCCTCATAAGGAACCATTAGCCCTTTAATCTGGAAGATATTCCAGGTGATTTCTGGGAGACTCAAAAGGTAATTATTACTGAGTATCCAGTGTAACATCATGTATTGGCTAAGTCCCGTACAAGCATATTATTTAATCCTCTCCACTCTTTTGTGGTAGCTGAGTGTTGTAACATAATCCCCCATCAGTGAGAAAATGATGGGCCTAGAATTCCTAAGTGATTCCCTGTTCAAGGGCATGCAGCAAATCAGAGATAGAGAACCATCGCTTGACTCCATAGCAAGGGAGTTTCCAGTCTATCTATTAACTCTGTAAGCCAGGCTAAGTGGTCGTAGAGAAATGTCCATTTGTGAGAAAAGCTCATTTCAAAATGACACTTAACGAAAGGTAGCTGTGATAAAGAAGGGATAAAGGCAAGGCCGCGAGGAGTACTATTTCACAGTTGTAAGGTTGGAGAAGACATGGGCATCATCTCATCTAAATCTTTTCATCTTACAGATGAAGAAGAAGGATCTAAAGGTCACTTACCTTTAGTGTCAGGGCAAGGACAAGGACCGCTTCCTGGACTAACATTCATTCCTGTCACTTTCCCCACAAAGTGCAGTTGCTTTAGCTAGGAATAAAAGGTTGTGAGCATTTGTGTCTATGGCAGTCTTTTGGCAGGAAATAGTTAAACCAGGAAAACTATACTTTTAAATTATTGAAATCATTTATTGATGCTGAGATACCGTTTGTTTGGGGATTAAGAGATATTGTATATTGCTAAAGTTCCCACTTACTGACTTCTGCGTCACAGCATAAATACACATGGCCCAATGAAACATGACTTTGTCTTAATAGCATTATGAATAAATTATTAAGGGCTTTTTTTCCCCTGCTGCAG
>JAQZBX010003576.1:0-64613 GCA_029593785.1 Cabassous unicinctus | reverse complement strand
TGGACAGATTATCATCTTATATTGGATACTTTTTGTAGCCTACCCTAGATCCTTTCCCCTTTTCCTTGCTAGTGAGGCCTTGACTTTGAGTGTCCATTCTTCCTCCACGTGACTGAAGAGAGGGAGTCTATGCATGATCTGTCAAAGCCAATGATAGCAATTCCATTCCCCTTACCACTGACTGGGCTAGAGGTGGGCATGTGATCTGGTCTTGACTAATAAGACAGGAGAAATCTTATGGAAAAGATGGCTTCCTCACTCTCTAGACATTTTCATTCCAGGCTATAACTCTTCTCTTGTGACAAAGAGGGAAGCTAGTCACAAAACAAGGTTATTTCACTATAGACAGTGGGGTGAGAAAAATGGAAAGAACCTGGATCCTTGATGAAGACGGTGAGTCACTGAACTTATCCCTGGAGCTTCCCTCCGTTTGGACTTCTTGTTGTGTCAGATAATAAATTCCTTATTGTTTAAGCAACACTGAGCCAGCTGACGGCATTGTAACTGACAATAGTTCCCTGATGGCAGCAGAGCCGACTCAGCCAGGAGCACAGCAGGTTGATCACGTAGACCACAACCTGTCCGGGTGCCCTATACAGCAAAGGGAAGCCAGGTGAGGCCGCCAGAGTTCCCTGATACTGGACGTTCCTTGTTGCTCTGCACAGTAGCCACGGCATAACCCCAGGCTAGAGAAATCCCGCAAAGACAAATTGAAAAACCGCATCAACTAATGTGAACTAGAATTTCTTAAAATGAATTGTGAATGCTGGTAGCTGAATTGAGTATGTTAACGGAACATGCTTCATGTTGTGCACCAACATTGAAGGGATTCATCTTTGTAAGAAATAACAGTGCTTTGGTGTTCTGCTTTCAGGATAGCACTGTAGAGTGGAGCCTGGGTTCTGAATGCAGGCTGCTGAGACACAAGTCCCATCCCTGTCATTAGCCAGATGTATGACATTGAGCAGGTTACAGCACATCTCTGTGCCTCAGTTTCCTCATCTGTTATGCGGGGATAAATAATAGGGTTGTTGTGAGAACCTAATCATTTTTTAATCATGTAGTAGGCTCACAAATTCTATTATCTATAATTTATATTATTGATAAGAAAATTAATAGTAGTAATATTTATAATTGCCTATTATGTTATTAGAACACAGGTGGATGGCATAGATAAATGTTATTTTCTTAAAAATGCAAATATTTATTTAACTCACTAGCTTTTACAAGAAGTTTTTTTTCCCCCTAAATGTTAAAAGAAAAAAAGCCAGAAGTTGTGCTCTGTTGTATTTAAATGTTCCAAAGAAAAATCAGGGGTCAATTTAAGAATGACTCCAAAAGAAACCCAAATTGGGAAGATCCAGGGTGTTTTTTAACCTTTTGCGAATGGTGGAAATTCCATTCATGATAAAATGGCAAGACTGAGAAGGTGCAATTATATTAAAATCAGGCAACAACACATGATAACTTGCTCAAGACAGAGGAAACAGGGTGGTGAATGTTGCAAAGATATAATAAATATATATATTTTTTTAATTGGAGGAAGAAAGGGAAAAAAATGGCAATATGTTCCGTATGACAAAGGGGGAAAGGCTGATAGGGCTGGAGAAACTCAGTAGGTAACAAATAACATGAGATTATCTTTGAGAGATTTAGAACACTAATTAAAGGTCATCAACCTGACAACAGAACAAACTGGCTCTAGGCACATCTTTAATCCTAGAGTTCTTGAAAGAGGGCAGCCCCAAGGCATCAGATCCTAAAGAAAGGGAGAAAGAATAAGATGCCCATGATGATGAAGAATAGCTAGCACAGAGGGTGCCTATTTTGTGGCAGGCACTGTGCTCAGTGCTTCCCTATCATTTCATTTAATCCTCTGAATGCTCTACAGAGACCATTATTACTAACCTTTTACCATTGAGAAAACCAAGGGGCAGAGAGGAGATGACATTTTGCAAGGTCACTAATGGGTCGCCACCTGCAGTTTGGAAACTCCCAGAGCCTCTCTCACTTGGGATACCCCTTTCATTGTCTCCCTCGGAGCTCCTCCATCCCTTCCTTTCACCTCACTTATAAATCTGCATCCTGTCGATGTCATTCCATCCACACAGCCAGAATCATTAAGGGAGCATTGAGGGCATACACAGACCTCTCTGGCTGTAGAAGTTAACCCTGCCTGTGCAATAAGCAGATAGACCCTGAACTCCTCTTGAAACACTATTCACGCGTCTTCCAAGGAGAACCTCTATTATGCAGAGTCTGTGGATTGAGAGTTGATAAAAACTTGTCAGCAATACTACTTTGAATTCACAGAGAAGCTTTCATCTGAAAGGGCTTTGTAGTCAAGAGATGAGTGATTGCCCAGATTTTTAGGAAGTTCTATGTTGGAGTTGAGAAAATAAAGTACAGTTATGGATTTTCATATCATATTTTACTTGCAAAGTATTTACAATAATTCTAACTGTCCATCCTGTGTCTTTCCAACTATAATAGTAAGGTTTAAAGTGCTATAGTCATTCTTCTAGTTCAGGGGTTCTTAACCAGGGGTCCGTGAGCTTGAATTGAAATTTAAAAAAAAACATTATTCTTATGGGGATGTGTTGGTACGGGTGTGATTTAGTTATTAAATAATACACAGTAGAGTGTGGCCTTCATAAGGGGTCCGCGGTTTTCACCTGACTGGCAAAGGGGTCCATGGGAGAAAAAAGGTTAAGAACCCCTGCTCTAGTTGATAGTTTGGCAATATGGTTTCTCACACTTTAAGTTTCTTTAAATGGATACAAATAATATGTACTAATGGTTGTATAGCACTTTTTATTTTACAGTTCTCTTTCCCAGCCAGGTAAGGATATTATTTTATAAGAAAATGTTTGTTGAATGACTAATAAATGAATAGGAAAATATTTTTAATTAATCTGTTTCCATTAAGCTCATTTTCATATTTCATATCAAAAGCACCTTCCTGTCATAAGTAGAGGTCTACTGGTATAGAAAGAAAATGAGGTCCAGAGAGGTTAATTAAGTGCCTAGAGTCCTATGCGTGATTTAGTAGCAGAAATAAAAATGCTGAGTTCCAATTCTATCTCACCTTTCTCGGTATAAAATGTCAGTCTGCTTCCAGCCTGCTTGGTTTTTCAGTGAATGCACTCTCCTGGTCATAGGTAACGCGGGAAATGTTTTCTTTCTAGTGTGCCTATCCACAAACATATTTATTGAAACAGCATGATACACACTACTAAAAAACATAGTGCTTATTGTTGAGTGTTTCCCGTTTGGATCTCAACAATGCTATCTTTTCTAAATCTAACAGGATGTCATCATAAAGGACTGTTCGTGCCCAAGTTTCATGAAAACAAATTATTTTCCATTTTAAACACTGTTCACATGCAGAAAATTAAATACAGGGAAAAGAACCAGGTAGAGATTTTAAAAACAAAGCCAAAAATTTTTACATGATTGTATATAGATAGCGGCAACATATATTTAAATGTAAAACATTATCTGGCAAAATGGGGGAAGGAGAAGGTAACAAATGTCCCTTGTTTTGAAAATACCTCTAGCTCTATAAGACATAAAGAGTCATACTTTAGTGATAATAGGGCAAAAATGCATCATTTTCACAATTAGACACTAAAATCTTATTTTAATGGCATAAACAGCAACCAAGATGACCCAGATTAATTTTGTAGAAAAAGAAATGTTGGACATTTATCCTAAAACTTTTATTAAAAATAACATTTTACTTAAATAATAATGAAATATAATAAATTTAATGTTCCTCCTTTTTCCTTTTATTAGTGAATTAGAATTTACAAACAGAATAAACATGTCTCCTATGCTCTTTCATTGCTTTTGTGCCAGTCACTTTCATTTTCATTTAATGAACATTCTTGTTACAAATGATATCCTATAAAAATGGACTTTTACTTCTTTATCAAAGGAAGGAGATCTCATTTTCTACCTTGGAGAGAATCCAGTGCGAAATAGAGCCAGCATAATTACATATGTACTTTTGTAACTTCAGTATCACAATATTTTGATTTTGCTTTATATCACACACTCTCCCAGCTGGTGGGCAGCTTCTGTTTTAGCTTTGTGGATTATATTAGTAACAGGGGAAAGAGATATCCTGTACATTGTGAAACTAATGAGACCCACATTCTGGTGTCATTTGAGGATACAATAATACATCTGTTTGATGCTCTTTGACTGGTTTTTGTTATAACTCTGTACTCCAGGGACAGTGGCACTTATGATTATTTATAGCATTTTGGGACTTAGGCAGCAGCAGCAGAATATAAGTGCAAAGCGGGGAGCCAGGAAAGAAGACTTTGGAAGGACGGATGATGAAGGTAGGTATCAAGAGATGAGTCAACCAGATGATGCGAACAGAACCTGCACAAACAGGACAAGTCAGAGGAGCCCATGACAGAAAGCTGGGAGGGAGCAACTGAGAACACCTGGAGAGCCAGAGCTCTCAGGGTCAAATAAGATTACGTGGTGAGGCATTTTCCTACTTCAGCTTTAGGAGCCCTGTGATCAATTACAACCTAGTTCTTCAAACCAGGGCTTCTTAAACACTGTACATGCAAATCCCTAGGGATGCTGTTAAAATGCAGATTCTGATTCAGCAGGTCTGAGATGGGGCCTAAGTCTGCATTTCTAACAAGTTCCTAGGTGACATGGAATGCAGTTGGTACAGGGACATTAGACCAGCCCAGAGGTGGGCAAAGCAGACAAGCAGAAAGAGCTGATTGGAGTGAGGAACTTGGGCTTGGGGAGAAGGTACTTCCTAACAAAGGCAGGCTCTGCAATTTTCATGTATTTCAGATGAAAAAGCAAACTGTGTTGAGGGCTGCTGAAAATAAGAATATTAACTTACCACATTTTTGAACAAATAACAAAGAGGAAAACTCAGACCTAGAAAGATCTGGTTAAGTGCCCAAGATATACAACCACTTAATAGAAAGAAGGCTTGGAAAGCAAGCCTCCTAGTTGGCAGGCAGAGCCTTGTCACTTCTCTGTGATGTTTCCCTAGAACACACGCACACGGACTAATCAATAAAACAACACTTCCCAAACCAGTGTTCTGCTGAACCTTATTCAGGGTTTTGTTAATAGGTGCTACATAAGATTCAAGATGAACTGATACCCAGTAACCTAATAAAAGACTGAGGAAAGCCTATAAAAGAAGAACCAAACAGTTGAAAAAACTTACAAAAGTTGTTAAATGTGTTCACTAGCAGTTCCCAAATTTTTACAGCATGGAACATTTTCCCACCATACTCCTTTTCATACCCTACAGAAACCTCTTTAGGAAACACTGGATGAGAGGATAAAATTCATTGCAACTGATAAAATTCATGCCAACAAAACAGCTATTTTTAAAGTTGTATTTAATTATATTTTACTTTAAGTTATCCTGAGCCTACCTAGGTTGTTGCTGTTGTCTCATAAAGGCAAGAAAGATGATGTCCTCTGGAATGATAGAGTGAATTTAAAGGTCTATCATAAAAGCAAAGTAAGAGATGGGTCAAAGTGACATGGGGTAAAACGGAATGGTAAAAAACTGATGGGGTTTGGAAAAAGAAATGAAAATGAGGAAATTGAGTATTTAGACTTACGTGGTTACTGTTTTTCTTCCAAAACATCCCAGTGAGCATAAAGAGAGATTTTTGATATTTCCTGTACTTTGTATGACATGTGCAAAAAGACCCGTGCGCACACATGCAGTAGGTGACACATTTTTAGTGTCACATCTGGTACACCTCCCAGGGCTGCCAGGTACAGTGGGTGCAATTCACATAGTAGATGTTACAGGTTTGTGTAATGATTAGGACAATTTTGGCAGTAAAATTCAAACTAAATCAGTATTATGTTCCAACATTTGCAAACAGATAGAAGTATCTTGAGGAAGGGGTGCCTTTTTCTGAGCTACCAATGGCACTACATGTGTTAGTAGCAGCCCTGGGACCCTTTTTCAGAACCCCATTAAAGTTTAGAACCCTATTTCACCTAGGAAAATTGTCCGATACTATCATCTGACACCAGGATGATAAAAGAATGCGGTAAGAAAATTAATTTTGCTCCATCCAGCAAGCGTTTGCTTTGTGTGGAGGCCTGTGTGATGTACCTTCCTTCCCTACTACCTTGAGGAGCCAAGAATCCAACAAACATGAAGAATAAGTCTCCCATTATGGGACATTCATGAATCCCTTCAAAAAATGTTTATGCTAGGTCTGCTAATGGGAGATGCTGTGCTAGGAATAAAAATAGTTATACACGGGCTTGACTTTTAAATGCCATTTTCACATACAAGGCACTACTTTTTGAAATGTCAAAAGGAAGAATTATAAACATATAAACTCATTTTTATAAGAAAAGCTAAAATTAAGTCAGTACATACCAGACAAATTGTTTTGGTTGCTGGAGACATAGCAGGAACGAAATATGCACAGCCATGCCTCCATGGAGCTTGCAATCTAGCAGGGAAGATGTACTTCAAATAAATTCTCACAGAAACTATGATATTACAATTGTAAAAACCTTAAAAAGCAAAATTACAAAGTACTCTAAAAGTTTTTGAAAGAGAGGCCAAATCCAGGGGGAGGGTAGGGCATGGAAACCTTTCCTAAAGAAGGCAACTTTAAGCTGAGATGTGAAGAATGAAAGAAGTTAGATAGGAAAGCCTTGGGGAATGAGAGTCCCAGGCCCTGGAGGCACATGTGCAAATGCCGTGAGGCAGGAAAGACTGCAGGCAGTTCAAGAAAGAGAACAAGTCAGAGTGGTCACAATGTTATAAGTGAAAGAAAAGGGATTAGAGGGAGGCAGGTGAATCAGATGATGTAGGTCCTTCCAAGTTATGTTAAACATTTTAACTTATTTCATGAGAGCAATCGGGAGCCATTGACGCTTTTCAGACAGGGGAGAAATACCAGGTTTTCTAGGGCCAACTATGGCTGTTCTATGGGGAAAGATTGAAAGGAGCAAGAATAGAAGCAGAGAGAAAGTCAGAAGGCTCTTGCCTAGGTGGAGATGATAGTTTAGTCTTGAATGGTGTCAGCAGAGATGGAGAGAATGGACAGGTTTGAGGTATATATTGGAGGTAGAATCTATAGAAAATATAATTAGACATGACATGAATTAATTATGGTTTTAAAAGGGCCTGAGTGAAAGTAGGGGATAATCTAAAAATATGTGTATATTTTATATAGTATTATAATGATGATTTCTATAGGTACATGGCAATTTGCTAAGTATTTTCTCAAAGATTAAAAGTATTTGAGCAACTGCTAGTTTTATTGAGCACCTACTAGGAGGCAGACACTGTTTTAGGTGCTGAAAATGAACATAGCATAAAGTGCACAGCTTCATAAAGCTTGACTTCTAATTATGGAGACAATCAATAGAGAAAGAAACAAATGTATGATCTCAGGGGACAATAAGGAATATTGCTAAAATAAAGCAGGATAAGGAGGTGGAGGGGGGCAGGTCTTTTCTGGCTCTTTTACTCAAAAAGGAAGCCCTCTCTAAGGAGGAACTTTTGATATGACTGAAGTGAGGGAAGGCAGCAGGCAAAAAAGTGAGGGAAAAGAATGACAGTAAATGAGATTAGAGAGCAAAGTGGGACCAAATCCTGTAGGACCCCATTATCAAGTAGGGACAAATGTCAAATGTTGATGACATATTGAATAAGATGAAGACTGAGAAATTATCCCGAAATTTAATGAGATTCAAAGTAATGTTCGTAATATTTAATGACCAGTATGTCATGACACCAGAATGATGCTGATGCTGCATAAGGATGTGCACCAGTGAGAAACTGCCCTAGCAAGATGAGACATTTACAAGAGCTATTATGTGGAGTGGTAGCAAAGAAAGTCTGATCCTCCTAAACAAACAGTCTAAATGAGATGGGTAAGTTGAGAAGTAGAGAGTAGAATTTCCTTAGAGTAAAATTAAAGTTAATTGGCCAGACTTTCAGCACACCGCAACAAAAATCTAAACTCTCGAGTTTAGGAACAAGGGTTTAGACTTCTTTCACATTGGCCACGATAACAAGGACAATGCTGACAATGTGACAGGTGATTGTCCTGGATATCATCCATTTATCTTCTTCCCGCATCCTCTCTCCATCCTTCTCATCCCCTCTTTGTCCTTGGAGGCTGAACTACATGGATTCCATCAAACAGGTTGCCATGTTCTCTGGTTTCCAATTGGGCTTGCCCATGAGAAGCCTCAGTAGGGACTGAGAAAGGGAGAAAAGTAAGCTCAGAGAAGTTATTCCCTATCTCCCTCCCTATGAGGTCATCACGGACCAGCTGTGTCCCTCCACCAAAAGTTTCTCCTCCTTTCAAGGTATTCTGATTTATGCAACTAGCTTGCTTGTCTTCCAGGTCTAGAGATGGAGGCAGAGGTGCCCATGGCTACTTGGGTTCCGATGTGATCCCCAGCAGTTCTCTTATATTCTACTTACATCTTTGTAATTAATCTTTTGTAAATAAACCCTCCTCAATTATCCTAATATGCATGTACTCTCTGTTTCCTGTTGGAACTCCAGCTGATACAGTGATCAATAAACGTTTAGGCAGGAAATGGTACATGATCATCTAAATATGCATTTGGATTTTAATTTTTTTATGGATATTCCACAAAGTGCATTTTCAGAGATTGATTTAAAGTTAAATATACTAGAAGTTATAAAAAGCAACCCATTTTTCCTTGAGTATTTTAATTTTTTTCTATTTACTTTAAAGCAAACATATTTATGATAACACTAGATTTCTCAATAGAAACTCTACACATTTTCTTCAATTCCTGATTTGGAACATTGAATACCAGTCATTTTCATTTCTGCTTTTATATTTTAGGCTTTTTGTCAAGTCTTATCCCATATAAGAGCAATTTATCTGATGTAAAGTGGCAATTCACTGATGAAAAATTGATCGACCTAACCAGCAATCAAAGAAATGCATACATCCAAATAATGCTTTAAAATTATAATATTTGCTATTATTTTGTGATAGTGCAGGGAAACAAGGAATCTTACATTATGCTGGTACTATTACACTTTGACAAAACATTTCTAGAAGATAAATTAGCAACCAAAAGCCTCCAGTTAAACTGAACCAGCAATTTTACTCTGAAGAATTTAATCTTAGGCAATAATCAGAGATGTATCCACAGATGGATATTTGTCACAGGATTATTTATAACAACTTCTCCACCAAAAGGAAACAACATAAATGCCCAATAATAGTAGGAACAAGTTTAATAATTTATGGCATATGAGTATGATAGAATCCTAGGCATTGGTTAAAAGCATTGCTGTCAAAAAATAATCTCAACCTTGAGTGTGCATTAGATCAGCAGTGAAATTTTCTAAAAATACAGATGCCTTGGTCTCCTCAAAGAGAGTCAAATCAATAGTCTTGGAGTAAGATCTGGGCTTCTATATTTGGGGGGGGGGGGCTGCTATATTTTTAAAAATCTATGCACATGCTTCTATAATTGAAAACCATTAAATACAGAGTAAGGAAAGACATGAAAAAATGTTTAAGACATAATGAAAAGAGTAGATAATAAACTCTAACAATAGGCCCAAACTGGTAAAGTTTTATTTTTATCTCTGGGTAGAAGGCTTGTGGATGATTTATTTTGTTTTATATCCCTTCCTATATTTTCTAAATTTTCTATAATAAAAAATGTATTCTTTTTAATTAAAAAATATCATAGAAAGTCTCTCTTCTTGGTTCATTTTGTCTTTTTTGCTTCCTCCGAACCTCCTTTTACTACTTCATGCCTATCTGTATCCAATTCTCCTTAGTTATTTTAACTAGTTATAGAACGCTCGAACCAATTTTAGGGTCATTGAAAGCCTAATCCCAAAATTTGACAATATAACTTTTTGTTTTGTAGTAAAACAAAAACTTCTATCTAATGGGACATGGTAAATTTTTTCCTGTTGGTCCCTCTTCAGTTGCAGCACAAATGTGATTGCACCAGAATTACTTCAGCTTTCTGTTTTTTTCTCGTTTATTTTTTGAGAACATAGTGTTCAGCAAGGAAATGGCTACTTCCTTAAATACGCATTCATTAGACACACTAGAGAACAAAGGAAATGTGATCATTGGAAATATTATAAAGTATTTTCCTAGAGTGTGATATTAACTTACAACCTGCCTTTCCTATGAAAGAAATAAAAGTTACTATGAGGTTGTCTACTTGAATGAATTAAATTTTTTTAGGCAAAACTAATTGTCTAGACAATTTAACATGGAAATAACCATGTTCTGCTATCCTTTTAATTGGGAAGTGCTCCTACTTAACTTTCCCATTATTCTCATTATAAATTATATTTTGCATAAATTATAAATGATATAATTTATATAAATTATAAAACAATATTTATTGAAGTAAAACACACATACCTAAACATGCTCAAATCATGAATGTACAGCTTGATGAATTATTATATGAATATACTGTTGTAATAGAGATCACCATACAGATCAAGAAACAGAATCTTAGCAGCACAATTGCAACAAACTTTGTGCTCTCTACCAGATACCACTGCTTTCATATTCCCAAAGATAACCACTATTAGGACTGCCAATGCCATATATTACTTTTTTTAATGGGCAAAGAACTTTAATAGACATTTCTCCAGAAAAGATATTCAAATGGCCAATAAACACATGAAAAGATGCTCAACATCATTAGCCAATAGGGAAATGCAAATTAAAATCACAATGATATACCACTTCACACCCACAAGGAGGGCAACTATTTTTAAAATGGAAAACAATAAGGAGTTGGTGAGCATGTGGGGAAATTGGAACTCTAGTACATTACTGGTATGAATGTAAAATGGTACAGCCACTGTGGAAAGTGATATGGCAGGTCCTCAAAAAGTTAAAGATAGAATTACCATTTGGCCTGGCAACATCACATCTAGGTATATACCTAAAGAGAGTGAAAACAGGGTCACAGATTCTTGTACACCAATGTTTATAGCAGCATTATTTACAAGAGCCAAAAGCTGGAAACAACCCAGTTGCCTATCAACAAGTGAATGGATTAACACAATATGGTAGATGCACACGGTGGAATGTTATTTGGCCATCAGAATAGCTGACGTTATGAGACATGTTGCAACATGGAATGATTCTGAAAACATGCTCAGTGAACTACGCAAGACACATAAGGACAAAAATTGTACAATATCATTTATAAGAGATGACTATAAATAGCAAATTCACAGAGTTAAAAAGCAAATTAGAGGTTACCAGGGGAGGGTGAGAAAAAAGGGGAAGTGTTTGTAAAAAAAATTTTAATTAAAAAAAAAGCCACTGCCTGACAGTAGTTTACTCTCTAAGAAAGCTGATAGTCCCCGTGACTGTGGGAATATGCAAGTCTATGTTCCGTAAAGCAGGCTGTAACTGGGAATTCTGATGAAAGTTTTTGATGAAATCCCCAGGAGAAGCTGGCTAGCTGAAGTAGAGAAGAAAATTTTTCCTTCTGATAGCTGAAATCATACTTCTCTTTTTAAGGCCTTCAACTGATTAAATGAGACATCTCTCACTGTTGAAGTCAATCGCCTCAGTTGATTGTAGGTGTAATCAGCCATAAATGCAATTGATTTACTGATGACTTAAATACACAAAATACTCTCACAGTAACAATCAGACTAGTGTTTACTTGACCAAACAACTGGACACCACAACCTAACCAAGTTGATATATGAACTTTACCATCACACTTGTTTTCTTCTTCTTTTAAAATGCAAACTATGAACTATTTAAATTGCAAATCATAGGGAAACTGAGTATTTGCACCTGCTACATTTGCAGGTGCTGCAAGCAATAAAGAATGAGCACATACAGCAAGCTGCTAATATATCTCCATTTAAGAACTGAGTTAACACTGGGTTTCTCCGACAGAACATGCGATTTTCCTGAGTCTCCCTTCATACCGTGGCTGAGTAGAACACAACAATTTCAAAGGTAATGAGGACAGAATCTTCCACGACAGTAAGTCAGAATTTCTGGTTAAACTGTTCTCTCACAAAGGTATACAAGCATATTTTAATACCACTAGAAGAAAACCTGTGTGCATATGGTGATAACTGCTAAAAATTTTGCATAGAATTAGAATGAAACAGTGTCTTTGAATTTTCAGATAATTTTATGTGTCAGGATATGGTTAATTCCTTGATGTAGGACCTATTCCTACAGATGCTGTTAAAACAAAAACAAAAATAACCCCTATATTAGTCAGCCAAAGGGGTGCTGATGCAAAATACCAGAAATCTGTTGGCATTTATAAAAGGGTATTTATTTGGAGTAGAGGCTTACAGTTACCAGGCCATAAAGCATAAGTTACTTCCCTCACCAAAGTTTGTTGCCACGTGTTGGAGCAAGATGGCTGCCTACATCTGCAAGGGTTCAGGCTTCCTGAGTTTCTCTCCTCCTGGGCCTTGCTGCTCTCTGGGCTCAGGCTGGCATCTCTCCACAAAGTCAGCTGTAGACTATCAGGTGAACGGCTCGTCCCTTTTCCCCGGGCCTTCTCTCCTTCCTCACGACCAAGCTCCTCTGTGTGCTAACTTCCCCGGGTTCCAGCATTAAAACTACAGCATCAAAACTCCAACTCTGTCCTTTGCCATGTCTTTTTATGTGAGTCCCCACCCTACAAGGGGCGGGCACTCAATGCCCTACTGACGTGGCCCAGTCAGAGCCCTAATCATAATTTAAACATGCCCAGAGGAATAGACTAGTTTACAAGCATAATCCAATGTCTATTTTTAGAATTCATAAATAATGACAAACTGCTTCAACTCCCTAGAGAGAAAATCCATGTTCTAAGAGACAAAACATCCTGTTTGGACAAAAGGATAATTTAACTCATGGAACTCAAGAACACAAGAATTATGACAACAAAACAAATAATTTCTGTGAATATATCCAACTAGAAAGGCAAGGGGTTTTTCCTACACAAAACATTATCACTTTCTCACTATTCCAAAGAAATCAAATAACTAATCAGATCAGAACAGTAGGTAAAACTTGGCCCCCAACACCTGGGAAATACAAGTCACAGCTCCCTCACAGGAACACTGGAAGAGCATCCAAGAATGGTACCACCACCCACACTTGGTTTGTGGTTTTGTCTTGTGGGAACATGAGTAGCTGGAGTTTCCATGCTGCTATACAGAACAGTTCCATCTGGTACAGCTCGGGCAGTAAGTGCAGTCAGAGAGCGATACGAGAAGTAGTTCCCCACCATGCCCTTGTCCTCCGACCAGTGTACTAGTTTGAATGCTAAAGTCTGGCTTCAGGCTGGCAGTTCTTCAGCAGGGTCTCGTCTCACCTGTGCTCCAAGTCTTTTAGGTCCTTCTCACAGGGAAGAGCTCGGGAGGGCTCACACCAAAGCAATCCTTTGCTATGGGATCCCTATAGGTGTTTGCATGCCACACGCTCTGGGACAAGGTCCTCTAATGCTGTATATTACTTTTAACTGTTTTGAACTGTGTATAGATGGAATTATATAGTAGGTACTCTTTATGTCTTTTTCCCTGAACATTATGTTTGTGAGATTAATCTACATCACAGATAGAAGTCTTTTGCTCTTTTTCTTGCTGCATAGTATTTTTTTATATAACTATACTACAACGTATTTATCCATTTACTGTTAATGGCCATTTGGTTATCTCTGAGTTTGGACTATTATGAATAATGCTGCTATTAACTCTCTTGTTCATGTTCTTAGTATACATATTTATACATTTCTGCTAGGCATATACCTAGGAGTTGAATTTCTAAGTCATAGGCTATGCAAATAGTTGAGTTTTGGTATATGCTGCTGTTGTTCCACATCCCTGCCAACTTGTCATATTGCCAGCCTTTAAAATGAACAAATCTGGTGGATATGCAGGGGTATCTTGTTGCCTTAATTTGCATTTCTCTAGCGATTACTGATGTTGATTACTTTCTCACATGTTTGTGATCTATTTAGATATCCTTTTTTTGTGAATTTCCTGTTTAGGTTTTATCCATTTGTCTTTTAGCATGTCATTTTATTTTTTAATTTGTAGGATAACTTTATATATCCACTTGCAAATCTTTCTTTGGTTATATGTATTGCAAATATATTTTCTCACCCTGTGAGTTCATTTCATTATTTTAATGGTCTCTTTTCGTGAACAGAAGTTCATATTAACATGGTTCAATTTATTAATCTTTTACCTTAAGGATGGCATTTTTCTGTACTGTTTAAGAAGTACTTGCCTCCCTCAGAGTCATAAAGATATTCTTCTATATTATAATACTAAAACTTAAGTATTTTACCTTTCTCCTTGAGCCAAAAGCCTACCTTGAATTTATTATTTGTTAGGTGTAAAGACTCATCCCCCGCCCCCCACCGAAAAAAAGTTATTCAACTGACCCACCACCACTTATTGAAAAGTATATTTCCCATACTGCTCTGCACTGACAACTTTGTAGTAAATCAGGAGTCCAATTACGTGGGGATTATTTCTGAACTGTATTCTGTTCCATTTACCTATTTGTCAAACCCTGCACCAGCATCACACTGTCCTAATTGCTGTCTTAACGTCTGCTCATCTAAGCCCTCCAATTTTGTGTCTTCAAAATTGTCTTGTTAATTTAGAAACGTTTATATTTCCACCTACATCTTAGAGTATGCTTATCAAATTTCACTAAAGTAATCAGTAAAAAGTTAGATTTTGGTTGATATTGCATTGAATTTGTAGATTAGGTGGAGAAAATAGACATCTTTATAATATTGTGTCTTCCAATAATTAAATAAATTATCCCTTCATTTATTTGTCTTATCTATTTTATTTTAAATTATGTTTTATATGTTTTGTAGTGTGTGGGTTAGAGGGGTGGGGAAAAAATAGAAGCCCTGCACATTTTTCATTAGATTTGTTCCAAGATATTTAAATTTTATGCCACTGTAAATGAATATTGTTTAATTTTTAATTTTCTAATCAGTTACTGCCTATATAAGGAGGTCCAATTATTTTCATACTACTCTAGTATTCAGAAACTGATATATTCTCTTATTAATTCTAATAGTGGGCTTATAGATTCTTTTGGATTTTCATTGTATACAATTATTGTCTGTGAATAATGACAGTTTCTTTCCAAATCCTGACATCTTTTATTTTTTTCTTGACTTGTTGCACAAGCTAGGCTCTTCAAGAAAATGGTTGAATAAAAGTATTGGTAGCAGATATCCCTGTCTCATTCTTAATCTCAGGGGGAATGCTTTTACTCTTTCACTATTTAGTGTGAAGCTAGCTGTAGGCTTTCTTTGCTATATATACTTTGTCATCTTAAAGAAATTCCTTTCTACTCCTATTTCACTAAGTTTGTATTATGAACAGGTATTACATTTTATCAAAAGCTTTTAATGCGTATATTGAGATATCATGAGATTTTTTTCCTTTATTCTGTTAACACAGTGAATTATATTGGTATATTATTGTATAACTAAACCAAACTTGTGTTCTTGGCCATAGTGTATGGTTCCTTTTATACATCACTGTGTTTGGTTTGCTAATCTTTTGTTTATGATTTTTTATAACTATGTGCATGAAGGAGATTATAATTTTTCTTTTATGTTATATTCTTGTGGAAATTTGCCCTTAAACTTATGCTGGCCTTAAAGAATAAGCTGTCAATTTCTGTTCTTTGGAAGTGTTTATATAAGAGTAATACCATTTTGTCCTTAAATTTTAGATTTCATTAGTCAAGCCATCTTGGCCTGGACTACTTGTGGGATGGTTTGTAAAATAGAAGTCTTATTATTTAAATTAGATATAGGATTATTCAGATATTCTATTTCTTCTTACATGAGTTTTTGAGAAGCTGTGTTTTTCTATTAGTTTTCCTATTTAACTTGATTTTTCCAATTCATTGGCAAAAAGTTGCTAATAGTATATTCTTATGTGTTTGTAACTAATGCAGAATCTGTAGTGATTTCCCTCTTTCTACATCTAATATTAGAATTTTCCTCTTCTTTCCTCCCTGCTTCCCTTTCTCTCATCAGTAATCAGTCTTGCTAGGGGGTTTTCAAGTTTATTAACCTCTTTAAATAATTAATTTGTTTATTTTAATCATTTTGCACTTGTTTCTATTTCATTATTTTTTTCATTTTCATATATTATTTCCTTCTTTCGACTTTCTTTAGGTTTTATTTGGTGTTCTTTTTCTTTACTTTTTTGAGGTACTTAGCTCATTGATTTTCAGTCTTTCTATCTCTTAAATACATGAATTAAAAGCTATATATTTCCCTTTAAACATGGCTTCAGCTACATCCACAAGTTTTAATATGTTCTATTTTCATTGTATGTCAGTTCAAAATATTTTCTAATTTTTATTGTTATCTCCTTTTTCACCAGTTGATTATATCTAAGTGTAATTTTAAATTTCTAAGCATTTGGTGATTTTCAATTTTCAGACAGATCTTTTTAACCTCAATTTCACTGTGGTCAGAGAATATGATCACTATTATTTCAGTATAGCTCAATTTGAAAATAATTCAAAAGTGCATAAAAATAATGTATATTTTTTCAATTTGGGGGTAGAGTTTCCTAGCTATATCAATTAGCTTGATTTTAAAAACCATGTTGTTCACATTGTCTTTATTCTTGCTAATTTTTGTTTGCTTCTTCAAATTGTTACTGAGAGAGGTGTGATAAAACCTCCCTCTAAGATTATGGGTTTGCCTATTTCTCCTTTTACTCTTTTTAGTTTTGCTTTATAAATTTTAAAGCTATGATAATGAGTCCTTATAAATTAATCATTATTGTATGAAGGATATTGAAATTTTTAATTATAATTGTTGACTTTCTATTTTTTCCTTTCATTCTGTCAGGTTTTGCTGCATATATTCTGGACCTCTGTTGTTAAGCATACATACATTTATAATTGTAATATCTCCCTGAAATAGTAATCTTTTATCACTATGAAATGTCATTCTTTGTCTCTAGTATAGTTCTTGTCTTAAAAACTTTTTTTGTCTGATAATATAGGTACTTCAGCTTTGATTATTTTTTGCATGGATCTGTTGGGTCTATCTTTTAATGATGTCATTCCGTTGCTCTGCTGTGTTTATGTTTCCTTTTGCCTCAAGATATTTCCTAATTTTCCTTGGGGTATCTTCTTTAAGCCATTGTTTAAGAATGTTTTTAAATTTCTGCATATTTGTGAATTTTCCATGTCTCCCTCTGTTATTGACTTCTAGCTTCATTTTATTGTGGTCAGAGAATATATATTGTATGATCTCAACATTTTTTAATTTATTGAGACTTGTTTTGTGACCTAAGATATGGTGTATCCTGGAGAATGACCCATGTGAGCTAGAGATTTTGTATTCTGGTGCTCTTAGGTGAAACGTTCTATATATGTCTGTTAGTTCTAGCTGGTTTACAGAATCATTCAAGTGTTCTATTTCAGTATTGATCGCCTGTCTAGATGTTCTACCCATTATTGAAAATAGTGTATTAATATTGAAATCGAGGTGTCCTACTATGAGTGTAGAACTGTCTCTTTCACTTTGCAAATACGTCAATATCTATTTCATTTATTTTGGGGCTCTGCTGTTAGGTGCATATAAATTTATAATTGTTATGGCTTTGTGTGTAATTGGCCCCTTTTTCTATATATAGTGTCCTTCTTTGTCCCTTGTTACAGTTTTTGACTTGAAGTCTATTTTATCTGATTAGTATAGCTACTTCAGCTCTCTTTTGGTTACTAATTGCATGAAATATTTTTCCTATCCTTTCTACTTGTGTCTTTGAATTTTTTTTAAACATTTATTTTATTTATTTCTCCCCACCCCCTCATTGTTTGCATTTGCTGTGTCTGTTCGTTGTGTGCTTGTCTTCCTTCTACAAAGCACTGGGAACCGAACCCGGGACCTCCCATGTGGGAGGGGGCCACCTCCGCTCTCTGCTTTGTTGTATCTCTCATTATGTTTTCCTCCTTGTGTCTCTTGTTACATCACCTTGTTGCATCATCTTGTTGCATCAGCTCACCATGCCAGCCCGTAGCGCCAGCCCATCGCGTCAGCTCATCGCATCAGCTCTCTGTCTTGCTTGTCTTCTTTAGGAGGCACCTGGAACCAAACCCAGGACCTCCCATGTGGTAGGCAGAAACTTGATCGCTTGAGCCACATCCACTTCTGTGTCTTTGAATTTAAATGAGTCTCTTGTAAACAGCATGTAGTTAGGTTATACTTTTAAATCCATTCTGCCATCTCTGCCTTTTGATTGGAGAGTTTAATCCATTTACATTTAAAGTAACTGCTGATGATGCAGGACTTTCTTTTGCCATTTTGCTATTTGGTCTTTGTAAGTCTTACACCTTTTATGTCCCTTAATTCTTCTTTTAATGTCTACTTTTATATTTATTTGATTTTTGTATTGTACCATGTTGAGTGCCTTCTCTTTTCTGTCTGGATATATTTTTCTTCTATTTTCCTTGTGGTTACTGTAGGCTTAATATTTAACATCCTAAGCCTATGGCGTACACATTCAATTTGATATCAACTTAATTTCAATAGCATACACTGTTCCTATACCCTTTCATTACCCACATTTTTGTTGTACTTGTTACAAATTATATCTTTACACATTGTATGCCCAATATTGTGGATTTATCGTTACTTATATGGATTTGCATTTTAGAACCTGTAAGAAGTAAAAAGTGGAGTTACATTCTAAGAAGTAAAACACAATAGTATTGACAATTATATTTACCCATATGGTTGCCTTTATCAGATATCTTTATTTCTTTAGGCCATTTTAATCCACTGTCCAGTATCCTTTCCTTTCAGTCTGGAGAACTCCCTTTAGCATTTTTTGTAGGGCAGCTCTAGGGATGATGAACTACCTTAGCTTTGTTTATTTGAGGATATTTTAATCTCTCCCTCAAATTTGAAAGGCAGTTTCACTGGATATAAAAGTCTTGCCTGGCAATTGGTTTCTTTCAGCACTTAAATATTTTGGCCCACTGCCTTTTTGCCTCCATGGTTTCTGATGAGAAATTGGCACTTAATCTTATTGAGGCTCCCTTGCACATAACACGTTGCTTTTCTCTTACAGCCTTTAACTCTCTCCTTGTCCTTGGCATTTGACAGTTTGACTACTATGTGTCTGGGTAAGGTTCTCTTTGAGTTTGTCCTTCTTGGTGTTTATTGGGCTTCTTGAATGTGTATGCTCATGTCTTTTTTTTTTTTTTTTTTTTTTTTTTTTTTTCCAGTTTAAGAGGTTTCCTGCTATTATTTCTTTGAATATTCTTTCTGCCCCTTTTCCTCTTCTCCTTAGGGACTCTTATAAAGCTTATATTGGTATGCTTGATGGTATCCCACAGGTCTCTTAGGCTCTGTTCACTTTTTTTTTTTCCATTATTTTTTCTTTCTACTCCTTAACTAGAATCCTTTCAATTGTTTTATCTTTGAGTTCACTGATTCTTCTATCTCTAATCTGCTGTTGAAACCTTCTAGGGATTTTTGCTGTTATTTTGGTCTTCATCTTCAGTTTTTCTGTTTTGTTCCTTTTAAAAACTTCTCTCACTTTATTGAGATTTGCAAATTGTTCATTCATCATTTTTTCTGATATCCTTTAGTTTTACCATGTTTTCTATTACCTTTTTGAGCATATTCAAGATTGTTTTCTTAAAGCCTTAGACTGGTATCTAGACATTGGGTCTTCTTCATTGATGGTTTCTGAATTTTATCTTGTTCCTTTGGATGGGCCATCCTTTTCTGTTTCTTTATCTTGTAATCTTTTTTTGAACACTGTACATTTTAATATTTTCATGTGTTAACTCTGGGATTTAGTCCTTGAGCTTTCTGTTCCATAATTTCATATCCAACTAGTGATATGAGTGCCAGGAGGTATCAAAAACAAACAAACCACTAGAAAAAAAACAAAAACAAAAACTTTCATAGTGTTTGCAAATTGGCCCTGTGCTGGTTGGTGCTCTCCTTCCGAATTTAGCTCTCCTTTCAAGAAGATCATCCTGAGGTGACAGTGTAGTTTCCTCTCCATCTTTCCTTGAGATTTTTTCTTGTCCTGGGCTTGCACTCTTTCATGGTCATAGGAATTCCCCCATCTACAGGAATCTGAATGTCCCCTCTACTCCCTAAGAAGTAGACTTTCCCCTCCTTCCAAGCACACTGTTGAATGCCTTAAGGCTGGTAATCCTCTGCCCCATGCCACTTTGATTTAATTGTTTCTTATACTGTTTTATCTGTCTACATGCTGCTTCTGCCTGAAGGGCAAGTTCTGAGAGGGCAAGCCATAGAGGAGTATCCTGGTTCAGTCTTTCAGTCTGCCACCTGGGGTAGATTGGCACCAAAAACAGGCACGTTTTGTGCGTGAGGGTTACTCTGCTCCCTCTAGATTAGAGCCAGGGACCCACAATGGGAGCGCTGGCTGGCTCCACACCATGCTAGGGAATGGGTGAAGGAGAGGCAAATAAGACCACTTTAAGCTTTACCTACTGTTTATTTTAAGCTGTGTTTTCTTGATTTTGCACTTGTCCAGTTACTGCAACCCTTTTACTATTTTCTGAAAGTTTTAGGAAGATGCCTTTGCCAGTTTTTGCTAGTTGTTCCTAGATTCTGTGGGGGGATGGAATCCTGGAGCATCTTATGCTACCACCTTGGTTGACCATTTTGGTCATTCTCTTTTCAATTATTTCTTTTGTTTTATTCTCTCTATTTTACACTTCTGGGACTTCAAACACATATATATTAGAGCATTTCATCATACCTCATATGCCAATTATAATCTTTTTCCTTCCTTTCTTCTTGTCATACTTCAGTCTGGATTTCTCTACTCTCTTTCAGTTCACTAATCCCATCTTCAGTTTTGTCTAATCTGCTCTTAAACTCAACTGAGTTCTTGATTTCTGTTATGCATTGTATTAATTCATTTGTCTAATTTCTCTTTTACATTTCTTATACATTCCAGTTCTCTGATGAAATTCTCTACCTTGTCATCTTGAACATAGTAATCAAAGTTATTTTAAAGTTATTTTCTGATGACTCCAATATTGGGATTTCCTGTGGATCTGCTTTTACTCTCAATTTTCAATGATTATGGCTTTTCTCCTAATATGCCCCTATTTTTTCCTTTTTTTTAAAAAAAAAGTATAATTACATAGAGCAAAATTCATACTTTTAGTGTAAAATCCCAAGAGTTTTCTTAAATTAAACATATTATCTTGAGAAATGTAGATTCACATGCAGTTGTAAAAAAAAAATGATGCAGCAAGATCCTTTGCTCCCTTTACCTGGTTTTCCCCAATGGTAACAACTTGCAATATTACAGTACAATTTCACAATATATGTCAGAATACTGACATTGATACAGTCTTTATAGAATATTCCCATCAACACAAGGATCCCTCCTGTTGCTGTTCTATAAACACAACCCCTTCCCTACCACTCTATCCCCTTCTTAACCCCTGGCAATCACTATTCTCTTCTCCCTTTCTATAATTTTGCCATTTCAAGAATGTTATATAAATGGAATTGTACAGTATGCAGCCATTTGGGATTAACTTTTTTTACTCAGCATAATTTCTTTGAAGTTCATTCAGGGTTTTGCATGCATCAATAATTTGTTCCTTATTGCTGAGTAGTATTCTATGGTATGGATGTGCTACACAGTTTATTTAACCATTTATACACTGAAGAATATCTAGGTGTTTCCAGGTTTGGGCTATTATGAATAAAGCTGCTATAAACATTCATGTGCAGGTTTTTGTGTGAGCAAAGATTTTCATTTCTCTGGGATAAATGTCCAGGAGTGCAACTGCTGAGTTGTATGGTAGTTTCATGATTAGTTCTTAATAAACTACCAAACTGTTGTTCATATTAGCAGAACCATTTTACATTCCAACCAGCAAGTTATGAGTAGTCTGGTTTCTCTGCCTCCTCACCAATATTTTGTCCTACTATTTTTATTTTAGCCATTCTAATACTATGTAGTGATATCTCACTGTAGTTTTAATTTGCAAATTCCTAATGGCTAATTGCTAATGATGTTGAACATCTCTTTATGTGCTTATGTGGCATCTTCATTAGTGAAGTCCCTTCATGTTTTTTGACCATGTTCTAATTGGATTATTTGGTTTTTAGTGTTGAATTTTGAGTGTCCTTTATATATTCTAGGTACTCGTCCTTTGTTATATATATGTGGTCTACAAATATTTTCTCCAAGTCTGCAGCTTGTCTTTACATCCTCTTAACATAAAAGGGTCTTTTGCAGAGCAAACATTTTTAATTTTAATGTACTTCATTTTATCAATTTTTCCTCTTATGGATTGTACTTTTGGTGTTAAGTCTGAGAACTCTTTGTCTAGCCCAAGGTCCTGAAGATTTTCTCTTTGTTTTTCTAAAAGTTACATTGTTTTACAATTTACATTTAAGTCTGTGATCCATTTTGAGTAAACTTTTTTATAAAATGTGAGACTTTGGTCAAGGTTTATTTTTGTTGTTGTCTATGGCTGCCTAATCCCTTAAGCATCATTTGTTGAAAAGACTCTTTCCTCTATAGAATTGCTTTTGCTCCTTTGTCAAAAATCAGTTTTTCGTATTTGGTTAGGTCTATTTCTGGTTCTTGTATTCTGTTTCAATGTTCTATATGTCTATTCCTCCCACAATATCACACAATCTTGCTTACTGTAGCTATATTATAATTTTTGAAATTGGGTAGACTGATTTCTCCCACTTACTCTTCTATTTCTAAATTGTTTTAGTTATATTAGTTCATTTGCCTTTTCATATCATTTTTTATTAGACTATTGATTATTATGCAGGTTTGTTTGGGGGATCATATGGTCTTTGTACAACTATTCAACTCTGCTATTGTAGCTCAAAATCAGCCATAGATAATACATAAATGAATGTGTAAGGCAGTGTTCCAGGTAATTTTACTTTATATAAACCAACTGCAGGCCAGATTTGGCTTATGGGTTAGTTTGTCAACCCCTAGTTTATTGCATTACTGATCCTTTTATAGAGTTCCTGGTAAGTGTCACACTTTGGTGGAGATTCAATGTTCATAGAGTCATAAGCTTCCCTACTTCATTGAGCTATAAGTAAGTTTGTTGTTGTATTTTTGGTTTTGTTTATTGGAAAATTGTATGTTTACAGAGAAAGCATGCAGAATGTACAGGGTTCCCATATACTTCCCCATCACATGCACAGTTTTCCTTCCTAAAAGCACTTTGGATTAGTGTGGTATTTTGTTACAATTGATGAAACCATATTATTATAAGTATACTGTTAAATACAGTCTGTAGTTTACATTAGGGTTCATGGTTTGTGTTGTACAGCCCTGTGGATTTTTAAAAATTTATTTTGGTAACATATTTACAATCTAAAATTTCCCATTTTAACCACTTTCAAATATACAATTAAATGGTGTTTATTATATTCATAATGCTGTGCTACCTTTGCCACCATCCATTACCAAACTTTTCTATAACCCCAAAAAGAAACTCCATACAAATTAAGCATTATCTTCCCATCCTCTAACCCTACCCTTGCCCCTGGTAAACTTTATTCTAGTTTCTGACTCTGAATTTGCATATTTTAATTATTTCATATCACTGAGATCATCAATTATTTGTCCTTTTGTGTCTGTCTTATTTCACTCAACATACTGTCTTCAAGGTTAATCCATACTGTTGCATGTATCAGGACTTCATTCCTTTATACGGCTGAATAATATTCCATTGTATGTATATATCACATTGGCTTATTCATTCATCCCACTTTTATGTACACATCCAAAAGAATTGAAAGTGGGGATGTGAACAGATATTTGCACACCAGTATTTATAGTGGCATTATTCACAATTGCCAAAAGATGGAAACAACCCAAGTATCCATATAAATTTTAGAAGAAACTTGTCTATATTTATAAAAAATCTTGCAGGACTTTTTATAGGAGCTGGGTTAAATGTGTATGTCAATTTGGAAAAACCTGACATCTTTATTATGTTGAATCTTCCAATCCATGCACACACTATGTTTCTCCATTTATTTAGTTCTTTAATTTCTTTAAACAGCATTTTGTAGTTTTTAACATACAAGTCCTGTACATACATGTTTTGTTAGACTTCCATCTAAGTATTTCATTTTTTGAGCAATTGTAAATGGTATTTCATTTTTAATTTTGGTATCAGTTTTAGTTTCCTAGGCTGCTTAAGCAAATACCATGAAACGGTTGGGCTTAAACAATGGGAATTTATTTGCTCACAATTTTGAGGTTGGGAAAATGTCCAAAAACAAGGCATTGTCAAGACAATGTTTTTTCCCTAAGACTGTGGCTTTCTGGGGCTGGCTGCTAGCAACCCTTGGTCCTTAGCTTGTCACATGGCAAGGCACATGGTGGCATCTCCTGGTCTCTTCCTTCTCTTCTGAGTTCTGTTTCAGCTTCTTGCTTCTTTTGCCTTTTCTCTCATGTCTGAATTCATTCCTTTTATAAAGGACAGCAGTAATAGGGTTAAGACCCATCCTGATTGAGGTGGGTCACACCTTAACTGAAGTAGCCTCATCAAAAGGTCCTACAGGACTGGATGTGGTTCAAGCAGTTGAATGCCTGCTTCCCACATGGGAGGTCCCAGGTTTGGTTCCCAGTGCCTCCTAAAAACAACAACAACAAGAAGCAAAACAAACAAACAAAAAAACAAGTCAGGGGAGTCAATGTGGCTCAGTGGTTAAGCACCAGCTTCCCACATACAAGGTCCTGGGTTCAATCCCTGGCCCGCGGTACCTCAAAAAATAAAAAGGTCCTACAATAGGTTCACACCCACAGAAATTGATTAGATTTAGGAACATGTTTTTCTGGGGTACACACAGCTTCAAACCACCATAATATCCTTGTGTTCGTTGCTAGGTTATAGAAATATAATTATTTTATGTTTGTATTATATTCTGTGCCCTTACTAAACTTACTTATTAGTTCTAGGAGGTTTTCTTTTTATAATTTCCTTTGATTTTCTACACAGATAATCATATCATCTACAAATAAGGATGTTTTAATTTCTTCCTTTCTCATCTGTATGCCTTTTATTTTATTATCTTGCCTTATTTAATGGCTAGCATTTCCAAAACTATGTTGAATAAGAGTGATAGAAGCAGACATCCTACCCTTGTTCCCAATCTTAGGGGGAAAGAATTCAATCTTTTATCATTAGGCTTAATGTTAGCTATAGGCTTTTTGTAGATATTTATCTAGTTAAGGAAGTTCCCTTATATTCCTATTTTTCTGAGCATTTTTATCATAAATGGGTGTTGAATTTTGTGAAATGCTTTTACTGCATTGATTGTTATGATTATGTGGTTTTTCCTGTTTATATGTTACCATGTGGATTGTATTGTCTGATTTTCAAATATTGAACCACCTTGCATCCCTGGAATGCTGGTTAATAAATGTTATATAATTGTTTTTATACATTACCAAATTCTGTTTGGTAATATTTGTTAAGGATTCTTACATCTATTTTCATGAGGAATATTAGATTGCATTTTCCTTTTTTGTACTGTCTTTGGTTTTGGCCCAAGGTAATACTAGCTTCCTGCAATCAATTGGGACATGTTTACGCTCCTATTTTCTGGAAGAGATTGTACAGAGCTGTTGTTAATTTTTCTTTAAGCATGTATTAGAAGTCTCCAGTGAAAACATCTGGGCACAGAGATTCATTTTGTGGGAAGTTTTTAATTACAAGTTCAATTTCTTTAATAGATATAGGGCTATTGAAATTATCTGTTTCACATTGGGTGAAATACAGGAGCCTGTGGTTTTCAAGGAATTGACTTATTTCATCTAATTTGTCAAATTTTATGCATATAGAGTTGTTCATATATTTCTTTATTTGGTATCCCACCAACACTAATGTTAGATCTTTTGTTAAAGCCGCACAAGTCCCTGAGACTCTGATTTTTGTTTTTCAGTCCATTTTCTCTTTGGTGTTCAGACTGGGTGACTTCCATTGTTCTCTTTAAGCTCAGTGGTTCTTTCGTTTGTTCACTCTGTTGTGTTGTTGAATACATCCATTGAATTTTACTTTGATTATTGTATTTTTGCAGTTCTAAAATATCCATTTGATTCTTCTTTATATTTTCTTCTTTGCCAAGACTTTCTATTCTTTATAGTATTTTTTTTTCATTCATTTAAAGTATGTTAGTAATTACACTTTGAAGCATTTTTATGGTGGCTGATTTAGAATCTTTGTCAAATAATTCTAACATCTCTGTCATCTTAGTATTGGCATCTGTTGGTTGATTTTTTTTTTTTTTTTAATTCATGTTGAGATGTTCCTGATTCTCAGTGTGATGAGTGATTTTCAATTGAAACCTGGACATTTTGGATATTATACTGTGAGACTCTGGACCTTATTTAAACCTTCTTTGTTAGCTGGCTTTCTCTGACACTGCTCTAGCAGGAGAAGGAAGTGTGCCACCTCATTATTGCCAGGTTGGATAGAAATCAAATTCTCCATTCAACCTCTATGATACCTACTCCACATTACTACTGGGCAGATATGTGAATTCTGGCTTCTCACTAGGCCTCCACTGATACCTCCCTGTTGGGAGGGCTATGAGTGCCTTGTTGCTACCAGGTGGTTGTGGAAGTCCAGGCTCCTCATGTGGTTTCCAGTGACACTGTGTGTCTGTGGGTGGGTGGGCTTCTCATTACTACCAAGTGGAAACTTAAGTCCCAGTTCCCTATTCAACCTTTGCTGACGCCACCCCAGCATCAGGGTGAGGGCATCCCATTATAGCCTAACAAGAATGGTAGTCTGGGCTCCCCACTTAGCCTTTGCTGGTGTGGGTGTGGGTGGGGGCATGTTTTTTCCTGCAGTGTTTGAATGGAGTAGAATAGTTTATGTCTAAATGTTTTCTGTCTTTCTAGGCTTTCCCTTTCCTTGTCCTTTCGTTTGAGAGAGCAGTCTTCTATTAGGGCTAGTTTTGTCTACACATATTAGTGTTTCCAGATTGTTGACTTCTTCAGCTCTGTGTCTAGGATATATGAGGCAAAAATAAACTTCAGAGAATTCACTACTGTGTCATTTCTAGAGTTCCAAGTTCGCTTACTGATCTATTGTCTTCTCTCCTCCTTTCATAGTCTTCTTACATTTGTTTTATGTGTAATATCCAGGGTTTTGTCACATACTTAGTAAAAAGTAGGTTTACTCCATATTCCCGGAAGTCTAATTCCAGTTCAAGAGTTTTCACAAACACATCCAATCAAATAACTACCACCACACCAAGGTATAGCACAGTTCCTTCTGTTCTTTTTTGGTTAACCTCTCCTTCATCCCCACTGACCCCCTATAGTTTTGCCTTTTCCAGAATGTCATATGAATAAAATCATACATGTACCTTTTGATACTGGCTTCTTTCAGCTAGCTTTAGTGCATTTGAGAGTCATCCATGCTATTGTGTGCTTTCAGTTGATGTTTTTTTCCTAATGCTGAATAATATTCCATTAAAAAGATGGACTGCAGTTTATTTATCCATTCCCCAGTTGTAGGACATTTGAGTTTTATCCATTTGGGGGTGATTACAAATAAAGCCCCTATAAACACTCATGTTCAGGTTTTTGTGGGAGTGTATGTTTTTATTTGACTTGGGAAAATAAAGAAGAGTATGACTGGTCATTTTTAAGCATACATATAACTTTATAAGAAACTGCAAGCCTTTACCTCACAAAGGGGCTGCAATATTGTGCATTCTCACCAGGTATATATGAGAATTCCAGCTGGTCCACATTCTTGCAAGGTTGTTTTGTCTATTTTTTTTTCCCATCCTAACTGGTGTATAATGTTATCTCATGATTTTAATTTACATTTTCCTAATGACTAATGATGTTGAGCATCTTTTCATGTATTTACTTGTCACTTTTAATTTTGTCTTTGATAAGTATTCTTTCAAATCTTTTGCCCATTTTGATTGGATTGTTTGTTTTCTAATTATTGAGTTTTGAGAATTCTTTATATATTTTGAATAAATGTCCTATGTTAGAAATGTGATTTGCAAATATTTTCTCTCCATCTGTAGCTTTTCCTTTCATTCTCTTAATGGTATCTTTCAAGGTGCAGAAGGTCTCAATTTTGATCAAGTCCAATATATCATTTTGTTCTTTGATGGATCATGCTTTTGTATCATACCTAAGAAATCTTTGCCTAATCCAAGTTCACAAAGATTTTCCCCTATGTTTTTTTTTTTTCCTGGTAGTGCTTTATTAAATGCAAGACATGGTTTTTGAAAGATTTGAGGCTCTGGATGATGTCACCTTTCTCCTAGAAAGAAAATACTGCAGCTTCTGTCAGGCAATTAGGTTAGAAGCAGATCCCTTTAATCTAATTGGGAATTGAGAAGATTCAAATCTTAGTTTCCATCCTTGTGGGGCCTGGTTTATTTCTTGTTTGTCCTAAGGGTTAAGACTTCTCGTTCCTGAGGGTGGACGGGGGTAGGGGGTGAGGGGATGGGGAGTCCATTGGAAGTGTGGAGTTTTTTCCAGCCTTCCTTGTTGGTAGGCCTTAAACTTCAATTTTTGTCTCATTAGCTCTCTGAGCTTCCCAAAAGCTTTGCTTAGCTTCTCTTCATTTCAGTTACTGCTTATAAATCAGCAAATGGCTCAGGAGAAATGTTGTCAGCAACAGGCTAAGCTCACTTTGCTTCCCTTCTCTTTGAGATTGTAGCCCCTCAAACACAGAGGAAGCTCTTGGGTGCCTTCAAACGATTTTTAAGCCAGCTTTTATAATTTTATTCAGTGGGAGGGTTGATCTGATACAAGCTAATCTGATATAGCCAGAAGCAGAACTCCTCCCCATCAATTTTCACATTAACTATTCTAGAGGTGTATTATTAACTTGGAGTTGCAGAGATTAATTTTTCTTTGTGCAATTAGCCTATATTGAGAACTGAGACATTATAAACCTATAGGTTCACATAGATGTGGGAAATGACTTGACTTCCCTGTGGAGGCTGAGGTGAAGAAGAGTGTGTTTCTCTCTTCCTTATATATTGGAGAGAATGGATTTTATCAACTTAGAATGAGAGAAACTGATATTTAGTCACCTTCACCAACTTAATATAACAACTTTCTTTACCTAAGTAGCACCAAAAATTTCATTACTTTCTCCTTCAGTCATTTTATCTGTTATCCCCTCTAAAGGGTTACCACAAGCAAACAAATCTGTCAGGTAATATCTAGCATTCCATCCAGGGCTTAATAGTGTGTTTCCCTAGGATGATCCAGGATGAAGGAATTTGTCTTCAAAGTGTCAGACGAGAGAGATAAAGTTTCCACAGTCAACATTAAATCTCTGATAGCAGCTCAAAAATAATTGAAATAAGGAATACCAGATATGAATGCACATGCACCAGCTTTCGAAACTGAAAGTAAAATCCTTCTAAGAGGCCTCAATGGAGATGCTATAGAACGTGACAGGGCTGCACTGGCAGTTGGACAAGTCCAGTGAAAGTAAAAGTAAAGTGGGTGAAGGTAAGTTTTACACAAGATGCAGAAATAGTAAAAAAGAAGGAGGCTATTAACCGTAAAAAAAAGTGTTTAGGTTATAAGGAGAAATGAAAGAGTTAGGTTAAGAAGGAGCACTTGACTGAGTGACAGCTTCAAATAGTGGACATTCTGAGCTTTCTAAACTGAATATCTTTAAAAGATGAATAGCAGATACAATCGGTTTGCTCTATTTGCTCTGCACACAGAATACAAAATCTTTGGCAGACAACATGGGATTCATTGTCCAAAGAAGAGAGCTAATTTTGCCATTAATTCATGAAGTGACCTTGGGAAGGTCACTTATTTTCTACAGGCCTCTGCAAAATGGCAAATTTGTTTATGTTATTTTAGGTCTCTTAAAGGTCTGAGTGGGTATAACTCATCTTTAAATATTTATATAGGGAAGTATTGGGGATCTGTGTTGTATTTTCCTTGGCATTTTCAATAAAATTTACTGTGGTAGAATTTAAGTTGTTTTTTGTTTTGTTTTGTTTTGTTTTGTTTTATCATAGAAACGTAGATTATACAAGTTATCCTTTTCTCTCAATCATCAGTCTTTTCATATATACAAATTGAAATGTAAATACAAATATGTACAATTTGCTTCTTAGAGAAGCTAAACTCATAAGCCTAATTGCCCATGGAAGTCATTACTTCATACTCATACTGAGCTAAGTTTTGTGGATAATTTTACCCCCTGTGTAGTCATTTTTGGTTGAGTGGCATATTTATCTCTCTCAGGAAGAAAAGAAATTTTGTCACCAAATATTTATGGAGAAGCTGAAATTGCATAGCAACAATTTTTAAAAACTAAATGTTAACTCCATCCTTTAGCTGATGTTGCCTTAACTGTGTTTTCATTGTTATATTTTAGTTTTGAAACAAAAATCTAAACACTGAGGTTATAAAAAAAATCAAAAGCTCTCTATAACAACTGATCCTACAAACTTTCATGTTTCTTTCACAATGTTATGATGGTTTACCTTATTTATAAAATCATAGCCCCTTGTTTAAAAGCCAGCTGACCCATGTATACCTGGTTGTGATTGACAGAATACATCCTACAGGCGATATGGGAGAAGCCATTGCAGGACTAAGCATGTATAACCTTTATAATTGAAAGTCATCCGATGTGCCCCAGGAGTAACTATTATTTTTTAATGTGTTTTATTTTTGAAACTCACACATCTTAACTCAGTCATTCCTCATAACAGTCTTGTGAGGTAGATACTATCCCCATACTATAGATGAGGAATGGGGAAGTACAATAACTCAGCTGAAGTAGTAGTAAGTACTAGTAAGTAGCAAAATCAGAACCTGAATCTAGGTAGTCTAGCCCCAGAATTCCAGGTGGCCTGCAACACAATGTCATGTTCGCGTTCTACTGTGAGAAATAGTACGGGGACCTGTGAGAAAGAAAGCTGTCCTTTTTCACTGCAAAACACCCTCACTATGCACACCATGTTTAGCCAAACGATTTAAGTGCAGCTAAATCGGGCATCCCATTCATCTGTTGAACAATATTACATGTGAACTCTGAGCTTAAGTTCTCTTCTAAAGATGGAAAGAACTGTATTAACCAGCCTGACTGATGTGGTAAAGTCCAAGTTTGATTTGTTATTAGTTGTTCTTCACTGCATTTTGCAGTTCCTTACCCAGTTTGTGGCATTGTGCGTAGGCACGCCTTTATGGTAATCTCAACCCTTCTCTGGATCTTACCACTCCAAACTGAATTTGTGAGGTTCCGGAACTTATAAACTCTTCTCCAAATCTTTTGCCCTTGTTTTTTCCTTTCAGGCTGCAGCACTCCCTTTAATATCTCTTGTAATTCTGGTCTGTTGGTAACATACACTCAGTTTTTGTTTGTCTGCTAAGACTTTGAACTCACCCTCATTTTTGAAGGATAGTTTTGCCAGATACAGAATTCTTGGCTGGCAGTTTTTCTATTTCAGTACCTTAAATATATCATACTGCTTTCTTCTCACCTCCATGGTTTCTGATGAGAGGCTGACACTTAATCTTATTGAGGTTCCCTAGTATGTGATGCTTTGCTTTTCTCTTGGTGCTTTCAGAACCCTCTCTCTATCTCTGTTATTTGTCATTCTGAATAGTAGGTGTATCAGAGTAAGCCTATTCGGATTTATTCTGTTTGAGGTGTGTTGTCCTTTTGGATATTGATATTTACATCCTTCATAAGGGTTGGGAAGGTTTTGTTCATTATTTCCTCAAATATTCTTTCTGCTCCTTTTCCATTCTCTTCTCCTTCTGGAACAAAAGGAGAAAACACAAATGTTTGTACATTTCACATTATCATTCAATTTCTGGAGACTCTGCTCCATGTTTTCCATTCTCTTCTCTTTCTGTTCTCCTGTCTTTTCCAATTCAGATGTTCTGTCTTCAAAATCCCTAATTCTGTCTTTGATCAATTCAAATCTGCTCTTATGTGTCTCTAAAATATTTTTAATCTCATCCATTGTTTCTTTCATTCCCATAAGGTCTGTTACTTTTCTTTACAGGCTTTCAAATTGTTCTTTACGCTCACCCAGTATCTTCTTAATTTCCTTTATTTCTTTAGTCACATTTTCTTTAAATTCTTTCAAGTGATTTCATGGAGTTGTATGATTATCACTGATTAATTGTGTTAAATCCTATATCTCTTCAGGATATATAGTTAGTTCCTTTGGCTGAGCCATCTCGTCCTGTTTCCTAGTATGTCTTGTAATTTTTTGCTGATGTCTAGGCATCTGAATTGGTGAATTTACTCTGATGCCCAATTTCTCTTCCTTGGCTATTGTTTTTCTTTTTTCACAGCTCTTCTTTGATATTTGGTCAACTTATTTTAACTCCTTAAAATTTCCTGGCTTAAGTTATCAAAATTGAACCAGAAACTCACTAGTGGGATGCAGATTTTCTCCCAGGGGTAGGATAGAGTTTTTGTCCATGCAATTTCCAGACCTACAAGCAGATGGCACTTATCAACATAACTTTCCATGGAGGTGTTTCAGTTTGGGCTTTCCTGTGTTCCTGTGTTGAATCTCCATATTGGAGATTCAAAGCAGGCTTTGCTGGCTGTATTCACTGCAGAAAAGGCCCCCTCCCACCCTCCAACTGCCCCTCTTTTTCCCCTTGAAACAGCTGACAGGGAGGAAGATGCCTGTTCCCCACTCAGTCAGCTGCAGTGAGCCACGGGTTTTACCCCAGCTTAATATTTTGGGGGTAGGGGAGGGGAGACCCTGCCAGCAGCAGTGGGGGCTTGGAAACTCACATTTGTCATTTTGGCTTCTTCGTCTCTCTGTCCCTCACCCTCCTGGAGTTGTGTAGCACTGTCTTGGTCTGCAGACACCCAAAGCAGTTCCCTTGGACAGCTTTTGGCTCTTTCTCCATTGTTTTTCTGAGAGCATTGAGCTCTACCTGTTAGTCCATCACCATCTTCCTGGGGCTTATATAAATATTTATTTCATTGCCTATTTAATAAGCCAGAGATCTTATTTTCTAAGAGTTCTAAACTAACTAACTAACTAACTAAATAAATAAAATAAACTGTCCAAAGCCAGGTTAATTCATGACAATATGACAAGCTATGATTTAGGAGACTGCTTCTCTCATATTATGAACTCCTTTAAAGGCAAAATTCATCAGGGGGCAATAGCAAACACAACTCTAGCAGCTCTTACAGCTCTTCTGTAGCTTAACAAGAAATCCATCATCCAGTTGCATCACTTCCCACCCAGATTACAACTGGATTTTGACTGACTTCTAAAAGAGTTATAGAAATTGAGCCAGGTTAGACTCATTTCTAATTTTCCTACACATGGCTCTTTTGCCCCTTTTATTTGAACCTGCAATTAGTACTATACTTGTTAAATATATGTCTCAGAAACTTAAATCTTCAGTCTTTTCATATGCTGGTTGAGCCCTGAATCTCAGCAGAGTTGCAACACCTACTCTCCAGTTCATTGGACTCTCCCAGGACAACTAACAAAAGGATGATGATGGACAATGGCCATCCAAAAAAAACAGAGAGTATCTGCAATTGCAAGCAAGACAGTTACATCCATCTGACCCATGGGATCTAAGCCTCCTCTCAATCAGAAACAGAATGGCACCACCATCCCCAAATCCTCAAGATTGAGGAATGAACAAACATAAGTGATGAATGCAAGTATGGACTAAAGTGACTTATTATCATTCTAGCAATGGAATAACTTGTATCGTTGATATAAAGGCAGTGGCCACCAAAGGTTCTGAGGGGTGGGAGAGGACAGAATAGGTGTAACATGGGCAGTTTTGGGGACATTGAATTTGTCCTGCATAACATTGCAATGACGGATACAGGCCATTATACATTTTGTCAAAACCTATAAAATTGTGTGGAGCAAAGTGTAATCTGTAATGTAAACTATAGACCAATGGTTAGTAACAATGCTTCAATATGTGTTCATCAATTGTAACAAATGTATCACACTACTAATGAAAGATGTCAATGGGGAAAAGTATGGGAGGAAGACAGGGTTGGATATATGGGAATCCCCTATATTTTTGATGTAACGTTTATATAATCTAAATCTTTAAAAATAAAAAAAACTTAATGCTGGGTGCCCAGAATCACCCCACCACCAACACCTTGCATTGTTGTGAAACATTTTTTGCAAACTATAAAAAAGCATCATCAAAATTTTGATGATATGCATGTTTGCTTTGTAAGTTTGCACTTTACTATACACTTATTGTTTATGTATGTTCAAGTATGAATGATACATGCTAGCAGAAATTAATGCTCTTCTGAATGCTCAGTTGGTCCACATTCTTTTCAAATTTCAATCTTAAAAAAGTTTAGTTCTCAGATTCACATACTAGAAAATAACCATGATAAATACGATTGGAAAAGGAATTATGTTACTAGAGTTTGTAGCAACTGTTTCCTTAATAAATAAACTAAATCTTTTTGTTTTCATTGATACCTTAACAAAAAATATTATTCAAGAGCTTCTTACAAGCAAGTAATCAAAGACTAAATATTCCAAATGTTTGTGAGGCTTTTTAAACCTTATGTAAATTCATGATGCATTGATTAATGAAGCCTCAATCTAACTTTGCAAATATAACTTATGGTCAGCATTGCTAAAGGTTGTTGTAAATTTGCCAACAAATTAAAAACAGAAAAATGTGACACACAAAGGCAATAGGTTTTTCTCAATTTGAC
Source organism: Cabassous unicinctus (assembly GCA_029593785.1). Lineage (NCBI taxonomy): Eukaryota > Metazoa > Chordata > Mammalia > Cingulata > Chlamyphoridae > Cabassous > Cabassous unicinctus. The sequence continues at coordinate 29,832 of JAQZBX010003576.1, read as the reverse complement.
TTGCTTAAGAAAAGAACTATTATTAAGAGCACTCACAAGGTGCCCCTAAAGATTTCATGGTTTCTTACTAAACCCTGTGCAAGCAATTTCAATTATTTTGTCTTTTTTATGGACTTCTATGAAAAGAAATAATTTAAAGGCATATGCCTATATACAGCACTAATCCATGATATAAGAAAACCTGCAGAACTAAAATGAAAAAGAAAGCATTATGACAAACAAATGTAACTTTCACATGGGACAACTTAATAAATGGGATTAGCAATATCAGAGACCCAAAAGCTGATATGGCCTAATTTTTTGCCTGCTGAAGAAGTATTTATTGGGGGAAATCCCTGTGAGTGACCAACCTGAGACAACCCTACAGTTGAAGGTGCTCCTGTCATTAAATCACTTTTTCATTTATTCAACAAACACGTTTCAGCACCAACCTTGTGCCAAGCACTGGGGATACGGTGGTGAGCGACCATGCCAGGCACTTACCTCAAGGTCCACTAACTCAGAATCAACTTTTCCAGCCCCATACCAATAGGACTGCCTGGACAGTGCTTGAAACTGACTCCCACATCAATCCGGGGTAGACTCAACAGGAATAGTTACACCCATTTTACAGAGAAGAGAAGCACAGAGACATTTCCAAAGTCACACAATTATCAGTGGCTGAGATGGAACAATATCTCCATCTCCAGACTTCTGGCCTCAGCTAAAATACTGGTCAAGTCACCCCTCTGTGATCCATCACACTGAGAGTCTGGGGTTCTAGACTCAAAAATTGAGGCACCAATGGCAGAAACACAGTAGTTGGGAAAAGGCATTGGAAATCAGGTTAGATGGAGACCCAGGTCTAAGAGCCATGAAACAATATTGAAAGTTTCATGTATAAAGAGCAAATACTAACAGGATGAACCAATACTACCTGACAAGAATAAAAATAGCATTTCCAAATGCCCAGCACCATTGTAAGCATTTTGCAGACATTAATTCCTTAAGCACATGCACACACACAAACACACAAAACCTATTAAATCACTTTAATTCCTATCCCCACTTTATAGATGAGGATACCAAGGCACAGAGAAGTTTAGTATCTTGCCCAAGATCACACTGCCAGTAAACAACCATGGTGGATTTTGGAACTAGGCAGTTTGACCCCAGAGTCTATGAACTTAACCATTATGCTATTCTACCTCTCCTTAGAAAGAGTCAAAAGCTCTAGGAGGATATTTGTCTGCCAGATGTTCTTCTTCAGAGATTACGGTGTAGAGCATGGTAACAGATGTCACTTTCTCTTTATTGCACAGTGCTACTGTGGGTTTTAATAGGTAAATATTTTTCTTCTCTTCCTTCTCCTTGGAAAAGTTCAATGCCCTTACCTAGGGGAAAAAGATTGTTCCTACATTACATTCACTTACTACTAGCTCTGCCCTACCTGCATGTTTCTTGTTTTTCCTTTCCAAGCATTAGCTTTGTGGCCTTGAAAAGCCATAGTGTCTTATCCTGAGGGCACTTTATAAAATCAAACCTATTAGCAAGTTTGGGACTATCATTCATGAAAAATGCCATGACCCTAGTAGCACCAAAATGGAAGCACAACAGAATGGAATTTACTGTGTAGAAAGTCAAGGACTTTGCTCAAATATAAGATAGCTAGAATTCTTTTGGTTATTTAAAAATGGAATTTATAAAATCACATAACCAATAAGTCTAAGAGTAGAATAGCTTCAAGTAAAGCTGTATTATGAGGTATAAATCAGGTCATCAGAATCATTATATTTAAATTTGCTAATTAGCCAGGTACGGGTCTTTGTGCAGTCACCTAAATCTCATAGGCCAAGAGTAGCAAAGGAATGATTCCCAAAAGAAAAATCAAGGTACTATTTTTAAAATTCAATAAAATAGGAATGGATATGGGATAAATACAAACCAACAGCAAACATTCAATATGGAAACCCAGTCTCTACTTCTCAGCTTGAAAGACTGAGGTAAACTTTCCTAGCAAGACAGAATTATGCAAGGTGGTGGATTCAGCCAATGATTTTCCCTGAGTAAACTAGATAATGCCAAGGAGGGAATAGAAATAATGTTTTTGAGAACTCTAGCTCTAATCACAGTGCTAGATGGGGGATTGTTCACCTGCTCAGAAATATTTCTGGTTTTACCACAATTTTCTTTAAAAATTATTACATGAGATTGCTTCGTCATTCAGCCTGAATTGCCATATTGACATTTAGAGTTCCTTAATTGTGTCCAGGAAAAAATCAACAATCAGTTGGGTTTTAAAATGAATATTTTATCAATTTAACAATCAACCTGAAAATGGGAAAGTAATTGTATTTTGAATTTCACATTTCCCCTGCTAGTCAAGTCACCAGAGATTATTTCTGTTTGGAAATTAAGTCAATGCCATGAGATTTTGTGACTCATAATTCCCATTTTTTAATATCCTCACAATATCATGTATACAATTGTGTCTATGTGGTTTAACCATTTCAGTTATTCTGAATCTAGCTTATTAGTAACAAAATCCAAATGCTACCATTGGAAAGGGTCTTAGAGAATTTACAGGTGAAGAGACCAGAGGCCCCAAAAACTTGGACTAAAATGCAGGTCAACTCATATCAGGGGAAAAATTAAATATAAACAAATCTGTTTGAATATATAGCTGTTGTCTAGGATTAGTTCTCCCATAACAGTAAATGTAAAATAATATTTCTCTTATAGAGCTTTTGAGCCCCTTTCCTTTGGGAAAAGTGGAATCCTTGTCAAACTATAAGCTTTTGTTGACTCAGAGCCTTCCTACTCCATGAAAGGTGTATTGAAGTACCCAGCCTTCCCCATCTGCTGGGACCACATACCCAGCAGACAGTAATAGAGTCTCTATGGAGAGAAGTCCATAAACAATTTAGACGGAGGAGCATATTCCCATGGTTTATGGCCCATCCTTTTGGCCAGCCCAAGGCAGAGCTTCCCTGCAGAAGGTCCTGGGCTTGGTGCATGCCTCTCCTATTTGAATTCATTTGACTGCTGGGCCCACCCACACAGGCTAACCTTACACAGATGGACTATTCTTGCAAAGCTTTCAGTATAATTTTAACACAGTAACAAATGGTTGTGGCATCTGGGAAGTCAGTGCTGTGCATGTCCAAAGTCACTGTTGAGCTATACCCTGTTCTTAAAGAATTGTGTGACAGGACAATCATGCCACTCTGCATTTTCACCTCTGTTGGATTCCATTTCTGACACTATGATTTATCTTGCCATTGGTCTTGAAATAAGAAGAGAAACAGGGACTTTTAAAGAGAAAAGAGCCTTCAAAGCCTCATTCCTAACTCCTTGCTGTTTTGACTGATGACATAGCTGTTAATAAGATTAGTGCCTTCCTTTCTGCTCCTTTTCAAGCAGTATTAGTTGCTGCTTTTATACCCTCTGCTGCTAATTTTGCCTACAGATCTCTGGAGAATGCCAGCCTAATTTTCTGCTACTAGAAGCAGAACTGCTGTTCTAGTAGTTCACCTAACATTACTTAATTCCTTCAAATGATTTCAAAGAATAAAACCTATAGTAGTGATTCATACACAAACCCCAAATGCAAACTGAGGACCAATTTTTCACACAAGGGAATCATTTGCTTCAAATCAGACAACCCCTATTCCCCATAATCCTTATTCCATAGGGTTGTAAAAATTAAATAATGCAATTTTACATATTGATGACATATATAATTTATTGTATTATATTATATTTTCAAATATAACCTAATACTGTGCCTGACACATTGAAACCTAATAAAAAACCTAATAAATGCTAACATTTTTAAAGGCAAACAAGAACAATTTAGGTTCATTAGTAGATATCCAAGTTATCCTTTGTTTATTTGGGGCTTGAAATATCTAGCTGAAGGATTATTCTAGCAACTTTCAGTCTCTTCTCTTGATTCCTTTTTCCTCATTTCTTATACTTTGGAAAACTGTCAAAAAGAAGAGAGGAAAAGAAAGGGTAGATGCATTTTGAATTCCTCCAGACCAGTACTGTCAATGGAATGAGAGATGTCTTGGCATGTATCTGTCTCGCATGATAGAATGAAAACTGGGCATGTGGAGGGGCCAGGGACATTCCAGCTCAGTAGTAGGGATGGTCTACTTGGTATCCATTTCACCACAGCCCAAAGCAATGATGTGGGAAGGAAGGGGGCTGAAAATGGGGGTTCAGAGTGAGGTACCAAGGACCATTCAGGGAGAAGGATAAATTTAAACGTTAGCAGGGAAGATCAGTCAGAAGTGAGAGGAAACTGGCCCAGACTGGAGATAGGAGCACTCAGGGGACTGCTAAATTTAGACAAATATCTTTCTCTTTCTGGAAATGAGGTCCAATGGCATACACAAGTATATTTTGCCTCAGGGACCAACCAGTTTCTGACAATTCCCTGGACTAGATCATTAAGTAAGAAACTTTTGGAATATTAACAAAGCAATAGTTTTTTCTTGAAGAGAAACACACGCACACACAACACTCTCATACATACACACAATTACTCCACTGTTAAAACAAGGAGTCACAGTGAATTTATATTGAATGATGTAGAGGTTGTAGCAGCAGGGTCATTAACAGGATAAAAACTCAATAAGGTGACAGCACAACTTACAAATCAGCACTGCCAGATGCCACAGAATGATTTGTAATTGATATATTAGGTAAGAATTGAAAGGACTATACATTAACTAGCCCATGGTCTTAATCGTTTGGGAAATACTGTAATTGTGGAGAGCAGTAATTAATGTTGGCTAGTTACAAAGCTGTATTTAAATTTGTAATTATTTAGAATTGATTGCAGATTGTGTTGAAAGATACTGGAAGCTTAAGTGGACACCACAGCTAAGGAAAATCGTAATAGCATAGCTTGCTGTGCTCAGTGAAGGTGAAGAAGGGAAGAGGAATACAGCAACACAAGCCGGGGGACAGCAACTGTTAATGTTGTTCGTAGAGCAACCTCGAATCTGTACATTTTGAGCAAAATACTTTACTGGTACTGTTTGGCCTAAATCCGCATGTTTCAAGTATCAGTTTGTGACTCATAGTATATCAAAACAAACTGTAGTCTAAGATGTTTGTTATTAATAAATAATGCATACCAAACATTAATAATGATTTATCTTTTTCCTTTAATACATTGGAGAGGATTCAAGATTATCCTGAGACTATACCATTCCTCACAGGAACATTCCATATACTTTCTTGAGGGAGAGAAGAGGGAGAAGTCACCTGGAGAAGGAGAAAGTATAAGCAAGGTGAAGTTAAAAAAGGGAGAGGGGGTAGAAGGGGTGGGACAGGAGGAAAAAACAAGGGAAAGAGTATTTCCCCCTTTGATCTGAACACAGAACATAACCTCACTTTCTCATGCAATGTTTACTGACATCTCGTGAAACATGTTGTGGGCATTTGTCATTTTTTCAACTGACCAGCAACCGGACCCTTTTCCTATATTTGGGGACCCCCACCCCCTCATCTTATAAGGCAGGGCTCATCTCCTCCTAGAGAAGATGAACAACCCTGAAAGATATTTTTTCCAGCCTCCCCTGTAGCTGGAACAATAGACAAGAGGTATAGGCTTGGGTAATCTGATGAGTCTGCCCCAGACTTTGAGAAGCTGGTGACTGAAGAATCAGGGACTGCCAAGGACTCAGCCCTGGTAAGAGTGGCATTAGCCACAACCATTCACTGTAGGTTCAGTGGTCTGGCAGCAGCATCCTCTGATGGTGGAGCCAGTTAGATGTACTAGTTGCTGTCTGTGCCCAGTAAACTACAGAAATGGGACTCTGAAACAATTTGGGGTCTTAGTTTAAAGATTTTTCTTGATTATGTGGCCTCCAAGTTTGGTTCTCAAGAGTTTCTGGAGATTTTGTGATCAACCCAATATCCCTGAATTAAATAATTTCCAGCTTGAATCATCCAGACGTAGTTTCTGTTGCTTACAATCACAAACCCCAATTGAAACAAAGTCACTTTACGAAATATGCTTCTATGTGCTATTTTTTTATTCGTGATGGAAGAGTTCCTACTGACTACAGAAGGAAGATTAAATAAAAAGGAGTAGGAGAAGACTAAGTATCAATGATACTAGGTAACTGGCACTGTGATTTTATTAAAAACAGTTATTATTGTTCCAGCTTTACAAATGGTAAAACCAAGATTCCAAGAGGTTGTACCTGAGGTCAGTAAGCGAGAGGGCCAGAATTCAAATTCAAACTAACAAAATGATGATAGAAAACTCCTGCCCTGAAAAAAAAAAAAAGAGTATCAACAACTGCAAGCAAAACAGTTTCTTCCACCTGCCCCATAAGATCTAAGCCCCTTCCTAAGCTGAAGGCAGAGCAGGCAACATCATTACCAAAAGCCTCAAATTGAGGAATGAACAAATATAAGGGGGGAATGCAATCACGGGCCAAAGTAGACTTATTAGTATTGTAGTAATTGAAGAAATTGCAACATTGATATAAAGATAGTGGTTGCCAGAGGGAGAGGGAAGAATAGGAGGACATAGGACATGTTTAGGGCATTAAAATTGTTCTGCATAATATTGCAATGGCCGATACCGGCCATTATACATTTTGTCAAAACCTGTAATACTGTATGGTGCAAAGTTTAAACCATAATGTAAACCATAGACGTTGGCTAGTAACACTGCTTCAATATTGGTTCATCAATTGTAACAATTGTACCACACTAATGTAAGATGTTATTATAGGGGAAAATGTGGGAGAGGGAGAGGGTGTTTATGTGGGAATCCCCTATACGTTTGATGTAACCTTTCTATAATCTAAAACTTCTCTAAAAATAAAGTATATTAAAAAAAAGAATTCAAATGCATGTCTAGTTGTTTTGCCTATACCAAGGAAGCAAGGATGAGTAGCATTTGCAATTAAATTAAAATGTACAAATTTAAATGAGAGTTATTCCCAGATAATCAGGACATTTGGCCTAGAGTGATCACATGTCCTTGTAGCAAATATGACAAAATTCAAGCTATGGCAGGTGAAATGAGAAAGCTCCCTAACAGGTTTAGTGACTGCTTCACTAACTCGCTGCTTTGCCCACCCACGCAAGAAATGAACCGAAGACCATGGGAGTTCCTGTCTTCCCCTTGTTCTTCAGTAATCTCCTCATAAAGGAAGGTAATTAAGGTCAGTTAGTGCTCAGAGAGACAAAGGAGGGTGTTAAGCAGGTAATTAATCCCTGTACAAAGTGGGCCAGCTGAGAATTAACCGGTTTGATTGTCCAGAGCTGTGAAAAGTGCCTGAGGCACCCTGTGGGCAACAAAAAGGACTGGTTATAAACTTGTAATTGACAGATAAGAAATAAAATTACTGATTTTTTTGGTACTTAAAATTGATACTGATTTTGATTTTAATTCTTGCCCTAATCGGAATATTAGACTTGTAGGTTAAAAATATCTAGGCAGAGAACTATGTGCTGTTTTATAACTTAAGAAATATGGTTTCTTTAAAAACACAAAAGTGAAAAGTGAATATTGTATCCCTGATGTCCTCCTGTGTCCAAACCTGAAGAAAACTCATGGTATGCTAAACCAGGGATTGGAAGTGGCAGTCCATGGGTTCTAAGAGTCAGAGCTTCTCATCCTTATGACTTTGTTTCCATTTCCCCATTCTTTTTACTTTCCACCCCCTCCACCACAGGTAACCAATCTCTTTAATTTCAGGATTATCTTTCCGTGTTTCTTTCTCTCTCTTTTTTTTTGCACAAATTAACAAATACATGCATATTTTCTGTATCCCCTTTTTTCTTACATGAAGGGTAGTACACAATAGCTATCTTTTGTGCTTAGCTCTTTTCACTTACTTACTCCATATCAGTTCATATAGAGCTTTCTCATTCTATTTTATAGCTGCATAGTTCTCCATTGACTTATGCATAGGCATGCAGGTTGTTTCCAATATTTTGTAATTACAAACACGGTGTAGTGAATAATCTTGTGATTTGTATTTCATAATTCAGAGATGTATCTTTAGGGTAGACTCCTAGAAGTGGGATTACTGGGTCAAAATGTAAGTGCATATGTAGTTTTGTCTGGTTATTGACAAATTCTCCTCCAACAGGGTTAACCAGTTTGCATTTCCACTAACAATATTAGAATGCCTATTTCCCCGCAGCTTTCCCAATAGGATGTCACCATACTTTCTCTTATTTTTCAATCTAATAGGTGAAAAAGGATATCTTATTATTGTTTTAATTTTCAATTCTCTAATTTTTCCAAGTTTGGATTTTTTTTTTTCATATGTTTGAGGGCCATTAAAATTTTCTTTGAGTTGTGAATTGTCTGTTCTAATATTTTTCTGATTTTTCTATTGGGTGTTTAATCCTTTGTCCCTCAATTTAAAAAATTTCTTTATATACTAAGGACATTAGCTTTTTGCCTTTGTAATATGTGGCAAACACTTTCTCCCAGTTTGTCAGTTGTCTTTTGACTTTGTTTATGGAGTTATTACCATGTGAATTTCTTTTATTTTTATATAGCCAAATTTATCTATCTTTTCTTTCAGTGCCTCTGGAATTTGAGTCATAGTTAGAAAGTCTTTCCCTACACCAGCCCTAAAAAGGAATTCATGAGAGGAGGGACAAGATGGTAACAGAGTAGGGCACTTCAAGCATCAGCTCCCCCTAGAGCACAGTTATTAATCAATCAGAGTTATCTAAAGCACCTGTTTGGGGGGCTCCAGGAGACCAGAAGTACATCCTGCAACATCCTTGGAAGAACGAAAGGAGGAGACCACCCATCAGCAGTGAAGATTCGTGAGTAGAGGACCCCATGCCGCAGAGATCAGTGCCCATATCCCACTGGTAGTGCAGGACACCCCTGTAGCCCTGGCTAAAATGGAAAGCTCCATTTCCCAAAAAATGGGGGAGGAAGAGACAGTTGGGCACTGATTTCTGCTACTGATTAGTAAATTTTGCTAGCTAATGTCCAATCCTAAGAACAGCTAACGTTTGAACTTGTCCAAGTCAGAAAGAGCCCGGTAGCCTCCATTTTAACTCTTCCCTCATCATGAGGGGAAGTTGGGCTGGTTGAAAATCACAATGACAGTAGGTACCAGCTTCTTTTCCACCCAAGCTGGATTGCTGCCCTAGCCTGGCTCCAGGCCCACCTCCAGCAAGGTGGAAGCTGCAGGGAGCTGCAGCACCCTCACCAGGTAGCTGTAGTCATTTTCAGCTTGCACAGAGTAGGTTGTTGGGCACCCATGTGGTTGCATACCTGCCTCCAATAGGTCAGGACTGGAGGCGGTGTTTCCTCAGCATCTCCAGGCAACACAGGTACTTTTGCCAGGCCAGGAATAGATTGCTGTACACCTATGGCTCCATCCCTGCCCTGCCTCTAATAGGATAGGAGGGGGAACAGTGTTTCTCCAGCCTCTCCAGGCAACTGTAGGCACTTTAGGCCTTCAGGGGCTAGATTGTTGGGACTCCTGTGGCTCCATCCCCTCCCCTGACAAGGAGGAGGATGGGCAGTGCTCCCTCAGCCTCTCCAGACAATTGCAGTCATTTTTGGCCTGCTGGACAGGATTTTTGCACATAACTGTGGCTCCATCCCCATCCCTGGCAGGGGAGAGGAAGGGCCAGTGCCTGTCAGGCTATCTGGGCAACTGCAGTCAGTTTTTACTCACACGACTTAGTTACTGCCCACACCTGTGGCCCAACCCCGCCCCAGGCAAAGGAGGAAGGGGCATGGAGTTTCACCAGTCTCTTTGAGCAACTACAAATCGTCTTGGCCTGTATGGCTTGGATTACTGCACATGGCTACAGCTCTGTCCCTACCCCTGGAAGGGAAGAAAAGTGGGAGAAGTTTCATCAGTTCCTGGGGCAATGCAGGCAGCTTCAGCCTCCATGACATGCAAGTACAAATTATATCCTTGGCTCCCACTCCACAACCAGTAATGGAGAAAGGGCAAAAAACAGAGGAAAAAGAGTTGAAAAAGCTGGAATTGGCTAAACACGAGCCACTGTGAAGTTCCAAATCAAGTTAAACCAAGTATAAAAGAGGAGCTGTAGCACAAAATCAATCAAATAGAAAGCCCTAGACTAAAAACAGAAACTGAGCCCAGAATAAATACATCAAGTAAGTCGAATGCTGAGACACCAACAAAAAATTACAATCCATACCAAGAAACAGGAAAATATGCCTAAGTCAAAGGAAAAAACTAAGCCTCCAGATGGCATAAAGGAGTTGAGACAACTAATCATAGATATTCAAACAAATTTCCTTAATAAATTCAATGAGATGGCTAAAGAGATTAAGGACATCAAGAAGACACTGGCTGAGTAAAAGAATAATTTGAAAACATACAAAGAAAAATAGCAAATCTTATGGGAATGAAAGGCACAATAAATGAAATTATAAATACCCTGGAAGCATATAACAGCAGATTTGAAGAGGAGGCAAAAGAAAGCATCAGTGAACTTGAAGGCAGGGCCTCTGAAAGTGAACATACAAAAGAATAGATAAAGAAAAGAATTTTAAAAATTGAGCAGGGTCTCGGGGAGCTAAATGACAGCAAAAGATGTACAAACATACATGTCATGAGCATCCCAGAAGGAGAACAGAAGGGAAAAGGGGAAGAAGAAATGTTTGAGGAAATAATGGTAGAAAATTTCCCAACCCTATTGAAAGACATAGATATCCATGTCCAAGAAGCACAATGTACTCCCATCCAAATAATTCTGAATAGACCTACTCTGAGACACACACTAATCAGAATGTTAAATGCCAAAGATAAAGAAAGAATCTTGAGAGCAGCAAGAGAAAAGTGATTCATCACATACAAGGGATGCCCAATAAGCAGGATGCCCTACTTCTCATGTACTAGGTCCTGGGTTTCATCCCTGGTACCTCCTAAAAACAAAAACAAACAAACATGAAAGCAAAAATAAAAAAAACCTCTCATTAGGGAGCGGCTGTAGTTCAGTGGTTAAGTGCCTGCTTCCCATGTACGAGGTCCTAGGTTCAATCCCTGGTACCTCCTAAAAAAAAAAAAAAAATGTACTGATTTCTCATCAGAAACCATGGAAGCAAGATATATTTAAGATATTGCAAGAGAAAAACTGTTGGCCAAGAATCTTGTATCCAGCAAGACTGGTTTTCAAAAATGAGGGCAAGTTTAGAATATTCACAGATAAACAATACTGAGAGAGTTTGTAACCGAGAGATTGGCAATGCAGGAAATACTAAAGGGAGTGGTACAGCTTGAAAAGAAAAGACAGAAGCGAGAGGCTTGGAAGAGAGTCTAGAAATGAAGATTGTATCAGTAAAAGTAACTAATAGTGTAAAGAGAGTGGTGAAAATAAGATATGAAATATAAAACCCAAAGCTCAAAATAGGTGAACTAAGAACTAACTTTATAGCAAAAACCTTGAATATTAATGGATTAAAATCCTGAATTAAAAGACACAGACTGGTGGAATGATAAGGAAATAGAAGCCATCTATAGGCTGTCTACAAGAGACTCACCTTAGACCCAAGGATACAAATAGATTGAAAGTGAAAGGCTGGAAAAAGGTATTCCACACATGCAGTAACCAAAAAAGAGCTGGAGTAAATATACTCATATCAGATGAAATAGACTTTAAAAGCAAAGACAAGGAAGGGCATTACATAAAAGAAGCAATTCACCGTGAAGAAATAACAATCATAAATGTATATGCACCTAACTAGGACGCCCTAAATTACATGAGGCAAACACTGGCAAAACTGAAGAGAGAAATAGATGTCTCTACAATAATAGCTGGAGACTTCAATACACTACTCTCATCATTGGATAGATCATTTGGACAGAGGATCAAGAAAGAAACAGAGAGCTTGGATAACATGATAAATGAACTAAAGGTAATAGACATAAACAGAACATGATCATCTCAATAGACACAGAAAAGGCATTTGACAGAGTCCACCAACATTTTTTGAAAAAATAATTCCAAAATATAGTAATAGAAGGAAAATTTCTCAACATGATAAAGGGCATATATGAAAAATCCACAGCTAACATTGTACTCAATGGTGAAAGACTGAAAGCTTTCCCATTGAGATCAGGAACAAGACAAGTTTGCCCACTCTCATGCTGTTGTTCAACATAGTGCTCAAGGCTCTACCTAGAGCAATCAGGCAAGAAAAATAAATAAAGGACATCCAAATTGGAAAGGAAGAAGCAAAACTGTCTCTATTTGCAGATGATATGATCCTGTACCTAGAAAGTCCCCCAAAAAATCTACAACAAAGCTACTAGAGCTAATAAATGAGTTCAGCAGTGACAGGATACAAGATTAATATGCAAAAACCAGCAGCATTTCCATACACTACTATTGAGCAAACTGAGGAGGCAGTCAGGGAAAAAATTCCGTTTACAATAGCAAGTAAATGAATCAAATGTTTAGGAATAAACTTAACTGAGAATGTAAAGCACTTGTATTCAGAAAACTACAATGCATTACTAAAAGAAATCAAAGAAGACCTAAATAAATGGATGAGCATTCTGTGTTCATGGATTAGAAGACTAAATATCATTAAGATGTCACTTTTACCCAAATTGATATACAGATTCAATGCAATCCCAATAAAAATTCCAACAGTCTTTTATTTACAGAAATGGAAAAGCCAATTATCAAATTTATTTGGAAGGCTAAGGGGTCCCGAATAGCCAGAAACATCTTTAAAAGGAACAATGAAGTGGAAGGATTCTCACTTCCAAACTTTAAATCATGTTACCTAGCTACAGTGGTAAAAACAGCATGGTACAGGCATAAAAATAAACTTATGGACCAATGGAACCAAATGGATGACTCAGAAACAGATCCTCATATGTATGGTCAAGTGATTTTTGACAAAGCTGTCAAGCCCGACACAGCTGGGGCATAATAGACTATTTGACAAATGGTGCTGGAAGAACTGGATATCCATACCCAGAAGAAAGAAAGAGGACCCCTATCTCACACCTTATACAAAAATTATCTCAAAATGGATCAAAGACCTAAATATAAAAGCTAGACCCATAAAACTCCTAGCAGAACATGTAGGGAAACATCTTCAAGACCTGGTGGTAGGTAATGGTTTCTTAAACTTACATTGAAAGCACAAGCAATGAAAAAAAAAAAAAAGAATAAATGAACCTCCTCAAACTTAACCATTTTGTGCTTCAACAGACTTGGTCAAGAATGTGAAAAAGGCAGCCTACTCAATCGGAGAAAATATTTGGAAACCACGTGTCTGTAAAGGGTTCATTTCCATGCTATATAAAGAGATAGTACAACTCAACAATAAAAGGGCAAGCAATCCAATTTTAAAATGGGCAAAAGACTTAAATAGACATTTCTCTAAAGAGGAAATACAAATGGTGAAAAATCACATGAAGAAAAATGCTCAATAACACTAGTTACTAGGGAAATGCAAATCAAAACTATGATAAGATATCATATCACCCTTATAGAATAGGAATTGTTTTAAAAAAAAAAACAAAACAAAAAACAGAAAACAACCAGTGCTGGAGAGGATGTGGAGAAATCGGAACACTCCTTCACTGTTGACGGGGTGGTAGAATGGTGCAGCCTCTGTGGAAGACAATTTGTCAGTTCCTTTGGAAACTAAACATAGAACTGCCATATGATCCAGCAATATACTAGAAATATATCCAGAAGAACTGAAAACAGTGACATGAACAGATATTCATAGCAGCATTGTTGCCAAAAGATGGAAACAGCCCAAGGGTTCATCAACTGATGAATGGATAAACAAAATTTGGTATATACATATGATGGAATACTATTCTGCTGTAAGAAGAAATGAAATTGGGTCACATATGATAACATGGATGAAACTTGAGGGCATTATACTGAGTAAAATAAGCCAGGCAAAAAAGGACAAATATTTTATGGTCACACTTATATGAACTAAATACAAAGAATAAACACATCGAGTTAAAACCCAGAGTATAGGTTACTAGGAGATGGGTTGAAGGCTGAGAAGGTATACTGATGCTTAATGTATGTAGAAGTTTAAATTAACTTGACTATAAAAGTGTGGAAATGGATAGAATTGATGGTAACACATTATAGTGAGTACAACTAACACATTTTTTAAATAAATGGGATTTATAAATGGGCTTGTGGCTAAAAGTGGTAGTTTAGGGACCTAAATGTCAATTGAAAGAAAGCTAGAGAATAATCTAGGGACTGAATAACATAGTGAACCCAGAGGTGGATGAAGATTGTGGTTAATAGTACAAATACAAGAATGCACTTCTATGAGCTAGAACAAATGTACATCACTAATACAAGGTGGTAAGAATATGATGATGCATGGGAAAATACAATTATGTAACTTATGGACTATAGTTAACAGCAAAATTGTCATAATTTTGCATCAGTGTCAAAAAAATTACTAAATCAACGCTAAGGGCCAATTATAGTGGGTATGGAACTTTTTCTTTTGGACTAAGGAAAACATTAAAAAATTTACTGAGGCGATGACTGAACAACTCTGTGATGAAAGTGAAAACACTGAGTGTACATTTTGGGTAGAATGTATAAGGCATGGGACTGTATAACATAGTGAACCATGTGGTAAAAGATGGACTGTGTCAACGATACAGATAAGAGAGTTTCTGTCATGAACTATAACAAATGTCCAATACTAATGCATGGTGTTAATAATAGGGGGTGTATGGAAAAAATATACCAAATGTAAGTATGGTCCATAGTTAGTGTTAATAGTCTGATGATGTTCTTTCATAATCTGTGACAAATGTTCCACAACAATGCAAGGTGTTGGTAGAACGGTGGTGTATGGGAATTCTGCACAGTATGCATGATTGTTTTGTAAGCTCACAACTTCTCTAATAAAAATATATATTAATAAAGGAAGTAACCTGTGTTTTCTTAAGTGCTTCTATGATTTCATGTTTTACATTTAGATCCCTGATCTATTTTAAGTTTATTCTCGTGTATGTTGTGTATATGGATTTAATTTTATTATCTAAATAGCTGCCCAGTTGCCTGAAAACAATGAATGCATGTTCTTATTTCTCACATCCTTCTCCAACACTTGTAATTTTCCATTTTTTTATAGTAGCCATTCTAGTTGTGAAATGGTATCTCATTGTGGTTTTGAGTTGCATTTCCCAAATGGGCCAATGATGTTGAGCATCTTTTCAAAATGATTTTTGGCCATTTGCATATTTCTTTCAAGAAATGTCTATTCAAGTCTTTTGCTCATTTTTTAAATTGGGTTGTTGGTCTTTTTGTTGGTGAGTTATAGGATACCATTATATTTTCTAGATATTAAACCCTTATTGGATTTGTGGATTCTAATTTCTCCCGTTGTATAAGTTGTCATATTATTTTCATGGTGAAATCCTTTGATGCACAAAAGATTTTAATTTTGATGAGGTGCCATTTATTTATTTTTTTCTTATGTTGTTTCTGCTTTTGATATATAGACTAAGAAAACTATGCTTAACACAAAGTCCTGAAGATGCTTCATTAAATTTTCTTCTAGGAATTTTATAGCTTTGGTTCTTATATTTTGGTCTTTTATCCATTTTGTATTTTTTTTTTTTTGTATATAGCATGATGTAGGGGTCCATCTTCATTCTGTTGCATATGGAGATCCACTTTTCCCAGCACCATTTGTTGAAGAGATTATTCTTTCCCACTTGAGTGGATATGGCATGTTGGCAAAAATCAGTTGGCCATAAATGTGAGGGCTGATTTCTGAGCTCTCAGTTCAATTCCATTGGTCTACATATGTCTGTCTTTGTGTCGGTACCATGCTGTTTTGATTACTGTGACTTTGTAATAAATTTTAAGATCAGAAAGTATGAGTCGTCCAACTTCATTCTTCTTTTTCAAGATGTCTTTGCCTATTTGGGGCCCCTTACCCTTCCATTTAATTTGATGATTGGCATTTCCATTTCTGCAAAGAAGGTGGTTGGGATTTTGAGTAGGATTGTGTTGAATCTGTAAATTGCTTTGGGTAGAATTTACATCTTAACAATATTTAGTCTTCCAACCCATGAAACACGGAATGTCCTTACATTTATTTAGGTATTCATTGATTTCTTTTAGCAACGTTTTATAGTTTTCTGTGTAAAAGTCCTTTGCATCCTTGGTTAGATTTTTTCCTAGGTATTTGATTGTTTTAGGTTCTATTGTAATTGGAATATTTCTTGGCTTCTTTCACTTAGCATAGTATTTTCAAGGTTCATCCATGTTGTAGCATGTATCAATACTTTATTCCTTTATTGTGGCTAAATAATATTCCACTGGGTATATATACCACAAATTGTTTATCCATTCATCCATTGATGGATATGTGGGTTGTTTCCAACTTTTAGCTATTATAAATAGTGCCATTATGGACATTCATGTAAAGTATTTGTTTTAGTACCTGATTTCAATTCTTTTGAGTATATACCAAGGAGTAGAATTGCTAGGTCATATGATAATTCTATGTTTAGCTTTTTGAAGATCCATCAAAATATTTTCCACAGAGGCTAACATTTTTACATTCCCACCAGCAATGTACAAGGGTTCCAATTTCTCCGCATCCTAGACAATAATTTTTAGTTTCCATTTTTAAATTATTTTTATAGCCATCCTAGTGCATGTGAAGTGGTATCTCATTGTGGTTTTGATTTATATTTACCTAATGACTAATGAAGTTGATCTTTTCATGTGCTTATTGGCCATTTGTATATCTTCTTTGGAGAAATATCTATTCAAGTTTTTCGCCCATTTTAATTGGGTTATTTGTTGTTTAGTTGTTGAGTTATAAGATTTTCCTCTATATATTTTGGATATTAGGTCCTAATCAGATATATTATTTGCAATCCTTTTTCTCATTCTGTAGTGTCTTCACTTTCTTGATAATGTTCTTTGATGCATATAAGTTTTTAATTTTCATGAAGTCCATTTTATCTACTTTTTCTTTTTGCTTGTGTTTTGATGTCATACCTGAGAACAGTTTTCCAAGGATGTGGATATCCAATTCTCTTAGCACCATCTGTTGAAGAGACTATTCTTTGCCTTTCAATGATCTTGGCAACCTTGTTGAAAATGTCAGTCATAAAAGTATGATCAACATCAAATCACCTCAGAATAGTTCTCCCTGTCTGGGAATTTTACCATTTAGTCTTCATTGCTTTCACAGCACTCTGATGCTTTTGAAAATATGGCTTTTGCAATATTTTCTGTTGTTCAAGTTAAAGTTTTGGCCTGCTATATCTTGCTCAGAAGCAGAAGTCTTCCTTTATACAATTTCTAATCTTTATGGCTCTAGTCTTCCAAAAAGATCTATCAGAACTAATATATGTGTGTCAAATTTGCCTGCTACAAGATTTTAACTGGGCCAAGTCTGCCAATCTGTTGGGGAAGGCAAAGAACACCACGTTATTTGGCCATGCCATGGAAGTGCCATGACCAAGATTTGGGGATATATGACAAAGGACATATCTTTGAAGCATGAACTAGTCAGCCCAGGTAATATAGATTCCTGAACTCCCAGTCTTTATTTATACCTGTTTCTGCTTTTCAACTTCCTCTCTGCCACTCCAAAGATGGGAAGCAGTAGATGAAACATTTGCTTTTTACCATATGATCTGTCTTCCCAATTATACTCCACAAGGGCAGGGACTTTGTCTGTCTTGCTTGCCATTTTATCATCAGTATCTAGCATAGTGACCGACCCATAGTCGGTTCTCAAATCATTTGCATGAATAAATGAATGAATGAATGAATGAGTGACTATCACTAATACACAGACTTTTAGAACTTTGAGAGAAGCACTTTAGCAATAACTTTAATTTATTCAAGAGAAACAGATTCATTCTATTTTACAGTTCAAGATAATTATCATTTAAAAGAATAAGATATCCTAAAATCCCTCAAATAAAATAAAACCTTACCAACCAAAGTAAGAAAAACTTTGCAGAAAATAAACTATAAGCAAAACTTCAAAATATAGATATATTTGGAAATATTTTCAACTTCTAGTGCTAGCTATGGTTATTGGTCACTAGGAACCTGGCATAGGAACTCCACCAACAGTTATATTTACACACACCAATGCCAATAAGATCATATAAACTGAAGCAAGAGCAGAAGTTATTTTCAGGAAACCAGAGTTAACCTTGTATATAATTTATCACTTGATTTTTCTCCCATGGGGAAAATATTCTTCCACAAGTTCTTTATATAAAAGCAGCATAATTTTCTTAAAAATTTCAAGGCTATATGAAATGATTGATTCTTACTAAAAATCTGGAGGGAACACAAATCAATGTTAGAAAGTCTGTAGGTGAAATAATAATGATGAAAAATCTTATAATGTGCAAGCATATACATTTTATTTATATGTTGCAGAAAATGTTCAACAGCAGGATAATTGGCCATAGGGGATGACTAATGTTAAGTAATAAAGCAAAGTTCATTAATGTATTTTTCTAAATCAATCATAAATGAAACAACCACGAGAGGAGCCACAGAGTATCGAGAAAAGTATATGGGCTTTGGAATAAAACAGTTCTGAATTCAAATCTCTGTCCTCATGTTACTAGTAACATAACTAACATCTTTGAACCACATTGTC
Organism: Cabassous unicinctus; assembly: GCA_029593785.1. Lineage (NCBI taxonomy): Eukaryota > Metazoa > Chordata > Mammalia > Cingulata > Chlamyphoridae > Cabassous > Cabassous unicinctus. The sequence goes on along the minus strand of JAQZBX010003576.1, from coordinate 11,192 downwards.
CTCTGTTGTAAAATGGGAATGACTGAGAAAGATCAGAACAGTTTTCTGTAAGAGAAAAGGAAAACTAGGGTTAGCTAGTAGAAATAGCAGGAGTTGATGTATTAAGGAGAGGAACTGTGTAGGTCACCAGAGCACAGAGAAAGAGAAAGACAAACACGGTTTCAAAATCAAGCAGAACTATAGTATGGTTTTCATTCTTTTAAAACATAAGCGTGAGGTCTCCCAGGAACAAAGTAGTACTCTGGCCAGGTAGAAATAAAGGTCTTGATCAAAATTGCCCTGTTACCCTGCACATCAGATTGTTCTGCCAACAGAACACTTACTTTCACGTAACAACATTACATTGGAAAAGTTCCTTGCAATTGAATGAGTGTCGCCTCAGGGCTTACCTGGGAGGGATTTTGGAAGGGGGTCAGGTTATAGTTAAAAGATTATGTCAAAATAGAGACTATGATTGACGCAGGAAAGTGTCACATTTGAGCCCAGGGGAAAGCATCTGACTACTGCTGACCAGCTTCTTGAGGCTGCTCTGTGGAAGTCAGAGTAAAGTGCCAAGTCACGTCATTGCACATCTACATTTTGCCACCTAATCTACAGAGACTGCTGCTTGGAAGGCAACCCCAGAAATCAGAAACAATGGACTGGGGCCCAGTTGAGGGGGAAGGCAGGTGTTCTCTTTCCTGTTACCTTGTTATAGAGGCTAGAAAATTCAGAACTCCCTAGAAGGTTCTCTCTGCTCTTATAAGCACCTTTGAGGTCTGGACCTGCCTGGGGTGAAAGAGCAGAACGGATCAACAGGGATAACAATGCCAACCCCACAGGTGTTGTGAGAATTAATTGAGAAAACATATACAAAAACTTAACACACTAGTGCATAGCCAGGGTTGGTTTTCTTACCACCTCTTTTTTAGCATTTACCATGGATTTCAGGTTTATTTCCCCTTAAAGTATCAATGGTGCACTCATGTTTTATTTTAAATCTTACCCACAAAAGCAATAACACATGTGTTTTTGCCTTACCAAAATCAAACAAACCAACACATTTGCCTTATAAACTAGTTTCAAGTTTAAGCTACTTGCCCAAAACTCTACCTGTGATTTAGGGGGTATGAGAATTTTCAAATGAAAACATTAACAATATCACTGAGATTTTCAGAGGAAATAAAATAGAATCCACTCTAATAATTGACTTTTGCACCCTTCTCTGCCACTAGGCAGTGAGAATGTGCCTGGCTAAGCTGTGGATTCCAACTCTGTAGTTCCTCAAAAATTCTAAGGTTGTTAGGTAGGAAGGAAGGAAGGGAGAAAGAAAAACCAACCAATAAACTATTCTTACTTTGGCGATTTCACATGTTGATCTCTAGAGACATTTCCTTTTAGAAACCATTGCTCCTTTTTCAGTTCTAAGTATTAAGTAAACCATATAAAACTAGTCATTCAAGGAATCTGACTGAAACCTAAAGTGTTTTTGCAAGAGAAACTAGCAGGATTAAATAGATTATGAGGTAGAGAGTAGAGCATTGGTGATTAAATCAGTGTACCACAGTTATTGGATAATTTTTAATGTATGATCTTTAAAATGAAAAATTACATTTTATAGCAACTGAAAATGCCATTGACTTTGCAAGTATTTAATTGTTTCTGGTCTCAGGATTTCATAATAGATTTTGATTTTCATTAAGATATAAAATGCTAACTTGTTTTAGGATATGTTTTCCCAAAAACATCAAGAAAAGGGGCAAGGCTAAATCATGTGGATTGCACAGCAAAGGATTTATGGGACTAAACAATCCCTGTCCCTAATAATCTATAATTTTCAGACAGAGATAGAAAATGATGGGGAAAAAAGTTGGTTGTTATTCTCCTGAATTAGAACTCTTAGTGGCAAGTGACAGAAATGCACATCAAACTGCTTGAAGGATAGAGAGAAAGAGAACCAAAATAAGAGTTTGACTCAAATATCTGAGTAGTACAGGTGCAGCTCTCACTTTAAGTATATCCGAGTAAGTGCAGGGATCCAACTGATGATTTTAGGACTCAGTTCTCCTCCATTTCTTGACTCATTATTTTATCCGTATTGGCTTAACTCTCAGGCTGTTTTTCTGTTGTGGACAGGCTTATACCCTTGGGCTTCAAGTCGAGCGAAAAAAGTTAGATTCTTTTCTCCTTGTGGTCCCAACAAAAGTCCCTAAATTGACTCTCATTGGTCTAGCTGGGGTCATTTGTCCAGTGACATCCAAGGCTGCTTTTTGTCCAGTTATAGGTCAAATCATATATCACCCTAGAGGTCAGAGGTTTAGGAGAGTGTGGCTGTCCTTCACAAACTTGATGTTATTTTTTAACAATTACTGTAACAATTCGTGTGTTTCTTACAATCCAGGCGTAGCCTCTTCACCATTCTTGTTTAAATTCTGCTTTTTTGGGTAAATCATTCCTAAGCAGTCAGTCAGCTTGCATCGTTATGCCAGTGATACATACCTAGGTTTATCTCTTTCTCAAGATTATCACAACTTGGCTTGCTGTATATTAAAATCTGGCTCTGCGTGGGATGCCATGATAATTTGGGTTGTTGCAGGAAAGAAAAATGTGTGGTGGTGATAACATCATCGGGAATTTGTGTTTTTTTGCTTTGAGGGATGGGTCTGATTCCACCATGCATAGACTTAATTGGATTTTAAAGTTTACTGTTGCTAAAGCAAAGCTATAAAAAACTGAGGCACAGTATAAGTTTGTCCTTCGGTTATTAACAGATAAAGGGAATAAAATGATATTTGTCTATTTACTAAATTTGTCTGTGTATGAACAAGTTCATGGCTTAAGACACAGATGCCAAGGGTCAGTAAAGCAGTCCTACCAGTAGCACTGTCTCCAAAGTTTCTCAAGGAAGGGCATTAGCAGTATGTAGCACGGCAAGAGGATTGTTGGCATGGAATTATAAGACGGGGTTTGTGTTTATTTGCTAATATTTGTTACTATTTGCAGGGCCCTGGACAATTTACTTAACTATCAGGTGAGCTGCAGTTTCTTCCCCTACAGAGTGAGAATAACATCTGTCCCATCTACCTTACAGAGCCAGTGTGAGGGTCAAACATAATAAATCTCTTTCATTACACTTATTCATCCCCATGTCGCTCGTGTAAATGAAACACATCCAGGCTGTGTCTTGTTCATCTTTTTGAATTTCAGTGCCTAACCCTGTGCCTGGCAGTCAAAGTACTTCCAACAAATGTTTGTTGGATGAACAGATAAATACAAGCATACCTTATTTTATTGTGCTTTGCTTTATTACACTTTTACAAATTGAAGATTTTTGGCAACCCTGTGTCGAGCAAGTCTACCAGCGCCATTTTTCCAACAGCATGTGCTCACTTCGTGTCTCTGTGTCACAATTTAATTAAGGTATATACATTGTTTTCACAGGCATAATGGTATTGCACACTTAATAGACTACAGTGTAGTAAATATAATTTGTATATGCACTGGAGCACCAAAAAATTCGTGTGACTAGCTTTATTACAATATTCATTTTATTCTAGTGGTCTGAAATCTAAACTCACAATATCTCCTAGGTAATGATTAATGAATTAATGTCTGTAAATGAATTAATGATCAAACAGGTGAATAAATGAATGAACAAATGAATGAATGATAGCCATGACATAGTGGGAAATAAATTATTGTTCAGCACAGGCTCAAGGAAGTACTTAGGGTCTTGAACAATATTTCAGAACTTAGAATCCATGTATTTGACTCTGCACGCTTTCTCCTGGGCTTCTCTTAGTAGAAAAGAAGTTGAAGTTGAAGATTTGGAAAGAATAGCAAATTTCTTAGTAAAGAAACAGCCAAGAAAATTGATCTCTTAATTCAAAGAAACTCATTAATTAAAGTTAAGGCATGAGTGAGAAGTAAATGGAGAACTTGCAGGTGAATTGTATTATAATTAACACTTAATAATTCCTCTATATTTTAGAGCATGAGTGACTTGTTGCAGAGGCCCTTGAATTATTTAAAGTACATCAGAAGGAAGACTTTGAAATCCCTGACAATGACTTTAACCTTTTTATAAAGGTTTTTTCTACCCCATTCATGTTCTCCACAGAAGTTCATACGATAGAGTATAGATGATCTGCAGTCTGGAAAACTGGGAATGGAGTTAAGTAAACCTAAGATTACCCTGCTTATTTACATTGATAAATTTAGCAATCTCCACCATGGAAAAATATTCCACGTGTATGACTGTGATCTCCAGAAATATGCACCCTGAACTTGTAACTTCATCTTTTTTAATCTTTCCACATGGAGCTTTCCCATGAGGGAAATAGCTCTTTGATTACTATTTCTAAACCATGGAAAATACAGATTACAAAATTACATATGTGTATTTATATGGGGAAGAAAATGTTGGGGGGCATGAGAGAGAAGGATTTTGAAACAGGTAACTGTAAAGTACACTCTTATTCATGGTTCTAATTAAACACAGTTGTGTGCTATTACTTGTGGCTATGACTATAGACAATGAATTATAGAAACATTCTCACATGCCATCCAGCCATCAGTACAAGCATGAAACAAACTCCCATCAAGTACCTCTACAGTTTGTGTCAGGGAGTAGGGATACGTTGAACTAGGAAAAAGCCTCCAACCACAATCATGTTTGGATGATTCCAGAACACCTTTTTAGGGGGTTTCTCAGCTCTCTGCCAGTGATTTAGGACCTGGAAATCAAGATGGAATGGAATCTTGACTTCCACCGACCAGCAGCATTCTATTTCACGTTCCCAGCCCAGTGAACAGAGAAAGCACAGTTACCGTGATGGTTACTATACTGGAGGCAAAGCCCATATTCTCCTGGGGGGCGGAGAAGATGAGAATCCTTGCTGCCCCTTCTCTTTCATGAGCACAATCACTAGCTTTATGGGTTTGCTGGAGGAGTCAACCAGTAATGAACTTGTTACAGAAATAAACTGAGAAATCCAACATAAAATGGGCAAAGAATATGATCTGAGAGTTCACACACATGCAAAAAGCAAATGGATTTTAAACGCATGAAAACAAAATAGATCTTGCTAATAAAGACAGACAAAATAAAACTACAGTGAGATATCATTTTCATGTAGAAGACTGACTAAGACCCCAAAATTTAATAGTTCATTAGATGGATGAGGGTGAAGGGAAAAAAGGCAATATTGTTCATGGGGGGTGGAAATTGATGTTATTTAGAAGTCAGTTTGGAAATATCTGCCAAAACATAAAGTACACGTACCAAAATATATAATACACACACACCTCTAGGATTTTTCTTACAGATGTAATTGTCCTAATATGCAAAACCATATTTACAAGCATGTTTATTACAGCACTGAATACTGTTTGTAAGGAACAAAAGACTGCAGAAAATATTAACATCTGATATTAGAAAAATACTTAACTAAAGGTCGATACAACAGAATATTGTACAGTCACTAAAAAGAGAAAGGCTCTGATATGGAATGAATTCCACGATATTTGACTAAATGAAATGAAATAGATGCAGGACAGTGTTTCCATCTTCCACTGTTCCCTGCTTCACTGCCCTGCAGCCATTCTGACCTTCCTCTTTCTCACATATGCCAAACTCATCTTGATCTCAGGCTCTTTGCACTTGCTCTCTCTTCTGTCTGGAGTATCTTCGTGATTTTCACATGGCTGGCTTCTGCTCATCTTTCTGGTCTCAGCACAAAGTTTACCTCTTAAGAGAGGCCTACTAGCCAGTAGCAGCCTTGTCTCACTGAAAGAATCTGCCTATTTTGCTGGAAACTGATTGCTGCTTCTAATATTTGTGGAGTAAAGAGACCATAACAGCTAGAGTGATCTACTGCCATTACTTGTATTGAGTCACCCTGTTTGATTTTCTCCATAGGACTTAGCACTACTTGAAAATATCTCATTAAAAATTTTCACAGGTTTGTTACTAACTCTTCCCTCACACAAACAGTCCTACCCACTAGGATTTAAGGTCCATAAGGGCTGGAATTTGTTCTTGTTCATCACTAAACCACCGACATCTAGAACTGTTCCAAACAGAGTAGGCTCTCAATAAATATTGAATAAATGAACAAGTAAATGGATGGATAGATGAATGGATGAATATGTGTATAAAGGGATATATACCTATAACTATATATGTTCATATATGGAAAAATATTTCTGGAAAGTCACCAAGAAAGTGTTAGGCTGGTTTTTTGAGAGAAGCAGGGAAAAGAGTTGGGAACAGGGAGTAAACTCACGTTCTGGTTTCAGCGTGAGAGTAACTAGGTTACACACCCTGCATGGCCTAGGCTGGCAGGAGGGACTGTGCCCTCGCAAGGCCGTCCACATAATGGCTGCTAGTACCCTTCATTTTACACCCATACAATAATTGCATACCACCGTGAAAACAGAGTTGTTTCCTCACATGGAAAATCAAGGAATATTCAGAAGCTGTTTCTTAGCTCCAGGCCTATCTTCTGTGCTGCTGGGCTGCGAATCCACAAACTAATCTCCCGGACTCCCTTGCTACTGGCTTCCTGTTATCAATGGGAGTCACCAGAAAAATACTGGAAATGAGAAGTAGGCAAAAGGGGGCTTAAAAAAAAAAAAGTTCTACTTCCTGTCAGGAAGCTGTAGTAGCAACCCAGAGTTGGCTGCAGCTTTCACCTTCTTCCAGGACTCTCAGTTCCATTCTCACCAAGCAGTCTAGTAGCAGCCAGGCTGAGACTCTTGGTGGCCCAGTACCAGCCACGCTTCATCCCATTACCAACTGGGCTACACCCCCTAAGCTAGAGGAAGTGGGCCACACCTCTGCTCAGAGGCTTAAGCACCAGATGCATGGAGCTTTCCCCCACAGACCCAAGCACTGGATGGCTAGGGCTCCTCCTCCTAGCTCATAGGTTCTGGTTACAAGACTTTGTCCCTAATATTCTCCAGGTTTGGGGGTGGTATTTGCTTTCTGCTGTCATTAATCTCTGGGTTATCTCAGCATCCCCCTTTTGGCTCTTTCAGCCTTCCAACACCTGCACAACCTATTCCTTATAATGATAACTGGTACATTTTCTCCTTCCCTTCCTGGAACCTGACTGATGTAGAACTTGTCCTGGGTCCTCTTTGGCTCTTGGTTTACATGCTTTCCTTGGATGTTCTTCACCCAGTCCTATTTATACACTCAGGACTCATATCCAACTTTCTATTTGCTTATTTATGTCTTAAAGTCTAATAGACACCTCGGGTTTATCTTGTCAACAAATGAACTATTGATGATTCATCAATCCATTTTCCCCCCAGAATTTCCCATCTCAGTAAATAGCACCTCTACCCACCTATTTTTTCCATCCAAAATCTTAGAAGTCATCCTTGCTTTCTTATCCTTCCCTGATTATTCACATTCATTGCATCCGTTTGTCATGTTGGTTCCATCTTCAAAACTGCACACCCATCTTCTCTCCATCTCTTCTATCATTACTCCAGGCCAGGTCATCATTATCTATCACTTTGACTACTACAGCCACCTCCTGTCATCTCTGTCTTTCAAGTATTGCCTTCCTAGAGTTGGGTTTTTTTGTTTGTTGTTTGTTTTTTACATAATAACCATAATGATGCTTTAAAATGTAAACCAGAATGAAAATTAAATTGAACTCTTTACAATGGTCCTACAGGATCTGGTCCCTGCCAACACTTCCAGCCTCATCTGCTATCATAGCACTAACTCTGCACTAGACACAAAGGCCTCTTTTCTGTCCCGTCACACACTAAGCTCTTTACTGACTCAGGTTCTTTGATTTAATTCCTCTTCTGCCTGGAATCATCTTCCACTGGCTATTCACATGGTCTCAGTTCTAAGATCATATCTTCAGGGAGGCTTTTCTAAACACCCAATCTAAAATAGCCTTCCTCCCCTAATTCATCTCTGCTACACAGTCCAATTTATGTCCTTCATTCCCTTATCTTGTTTACTTTTCTTTTCCTTTGTTTGTGGTCCAACTCTATAGGGTAGGGGTCTTGCTATTTACTATTGTACCCCTAGCATCTCCAGCACCTGGAACAGTCTTTTTTCCTAAAAAGTGCTCAGCAACTATTTGTTGAATTAATTAATTAATTAATGCTTTTAGTATCCTCTTGTTTAGGGTTAAAGTACCCCAGCATTCAAGCCCTGATAGTGCGTAAGATTTTCTTCTACATTGGAATGGATATCTACAAAATTAGATTTGTTTCCTATTTACTTTTGTTTCCTGTCACTTCCTAGGAAATTCATTGAGGAAAAGGAGCTTGCAGGATCAAGACTTGACGACATGGCTGGTATTTCCTTTGGATAAATAACACATGAATATAATTCAAAGATGAAGACACCTCAGAATCTACAACATTTTCTCAACAGTGAGATTCATGGCCTTTAAAAACATGTAGAACAAGATGAAACAAATGTTTTCAGTATATGTTCAGGTGCTCTTTTCTAAAAATAACATACTAACCACAAATCAATGTTTAAAGCCAGATGGTTAATGAAAGCCAGCCAGGAAACTCCTATAATTCACAGTAATGAGTATGGTAATGAGCTCCCATTATAAACCAAACAGCAGCATGACACACACTGTACCTATTTCAAATAACAGTAATTTGATTGTTTCATATTTTTCAAAGCTCTAAAGCTTAATTTATAGGGAAAAATGTTCAAAAGCCTGATTGATTGAGTTAATCATACCCAGTTAATCAAATGGAAGATGGCCTAAATTTTATTAACGAATCCTGTTTCCAATGTCAGGTGTCACTGGAAAGAAAATAACACTCAAACCCAAATAGAGGTTAAGATCTTTCAAAACATGAAAGAAGTCTCATTACTGCGGTTGAAAAGAAGTGTTTTCCCCTCAACTCCTTGATGTGTTTACTTTTCAAATCGGACCCCAGGAAAGGTTATGTTACATTGAACAGAATACTTCAGGGACTCTGTCACTATAGAAAAATGTCACTATAGAATTTTCTTTTTAGTATCAAAAGCAAATATTTATTTTTACACTTAAAGTTCACCTGATCTCTGAGAGGTAGTCTGAAAGGCATTCCCAGTTACCCAAAATGAGGCAGGCAGGAGCATTTGTGGGTGCAGGCCATGAGTTTGGTCACGTTAAGCCACTCTGTTCTTGGACAACATGTCAAATTGGACTACCTTCTTGAAAAGGGACAGGATGCCCAACCCAGAGGCTCAGTAGTAAGAAAGCAAGTGTTTCCATACCCATCACTATTTCCACCTAGCATGATTTAGGCTGTTAATTCTAACATTGTAGGCTTGGAATACAAGCCATTCCACTTAACTTGCATGGGTAATATTCTGTATTTCTATGTTATTTTTTATTAAAATATTGTCTGATCTTAGGAATTCTGAAGCACACTTTTCCCCAAAATGTGACAGGACTATAGACAGACATGCTTCTGATCTTCTATCAGATTCCTGAATAAACCTCATTATATTTACTGAGGACTAAAGGTTGATTTTCTGAAGTGAGTAAGACAGAAGATCACTAGACTGGGAGACTAAAGATAAAATTGAGGTTATAGGTTCTTTATTGAAAACTGGAGGAGTAAGTGAATTTAGTCAGCTTCTCCCACTCAAATCCCTATGCTTTGGTAGCCAGGCCTTCATCATCCAGTCAAGAGATTGAAAGTATCTGGAGAACTTTACCAACCCAAGAGTAAAGTTCTAAAGATGCTGATATCAGAATGTTCCCAAATACATAGAACAACCTTATCACTCCACAATGAAATTCACAATCTATAAGGCCCATTCATGTACTCGAAGCTCTAATGAGCTTTTATTAAAAAACTAGAAAATATGAGAAGAAAGATATTGAAAGCAAGCATAAAATTTAAATGATAGAGACTAAAAACTAATAGATTTAAAAAACTTGGAGGAAATAGAGACTACACAAGAAAATGAAACCTAAAAATAAAAGCAAAACATCAATATCTATGGAAAAATAAAAGATCATACAACCAAAAACAAGAACAAGATACTATAATAAAGAAACATTAATATAAAAAGGGCTTTTACAAATTAAAAGTATTATAGTTAAAATTAAAGCTCAAAAGAGTCTTTAGGAAGACTCTTGAAAGAAGATTTAGACAATTGTTGAAAGTGAGAGGTCAAATAGTGATTAAACACACTTTGAAAAAAGCAAATGAAAAAATTTAAGTCCAGGGAAAACAAAATGTTGTGCAGAAAAGGAATGGTGCTCACAGTTTCCTGCATGTCTCAGCTATAACTAGAACTAGCATAGTCATAATAATGTATTAATATATAATAATAATTTAACCAAGATTATTATTTAGGAAAAGGGAGTGGGAAAACTATGCGTATGTGGATAGGGCAGGAGGAACGGGAGAAAAGAGAGCAATATAGTTTCATCTTCTATAATGAGTGCCCAAAAGTAAAAAATTAAGAAAGTAGCCATGAAGAATGCTACTGAGTCATGAAACTAAATGACAAAATAATCAGGTAAAGAATTGCTTCTGGAGAGGACAAAAAGTTAAGGTGAGGTGGGGCAACACTACCTTGTAAACCATTCAAGTCTTTAGATGTTGTGTATGTTTAACCTTAAAAAAATTAAAAACTAAAAGTAAAAGGGAGAGGAGAAAGAGGCAAGGATGGTCACTTTGAAAGACCTCAGTGACCTTTGCATAGAGTGGGGGGAGGAGATCTGGGTTGGTCAATACAGCTACATGTGTTTCCAGGACTGGTGTGACACACAGGAAGAGAGAAGGTTGATGCCCATGTAAGCAAATGCACATGGTACAGTTCAAGAGTCATTGATGGGGGGGCGGATGTGGCTCAAATGGTTGGGCACCCATCTGCCATATGGAGGGACCTGGGTTCAATCCCCGGGACCTCCTGGTAAAATAAAAATATATATATAGAAGGCGCATGAGCTGCCAGGCTCTGAGTGCCAGTGAGCCGCCAGGCCCCGGGAGCCATGCAGCAAGATGATGACGTAAAAGGACAGAGACAAGAAGAGATGCTCCGAAAGCTCCGAAAATCAGGAGCCGAGGTGGTGCAGATGGCTAGAACACCTCTCTCCTACATTGGAGGACTTCAGGATCGAAGACTGGAGGAGGAGGATGAGAAGAGATGAAATAGACACAGAGAATTGCCCAGCGAATGGACACAAAACAGCAAATGGGGAAGGGGGGGG